>JAUZSU010001076.1:0-11565 GCA_034780255.1 Parotocinclus maculicauda
GTAAATTTCTGCATATTCCGTTTCAGAAAAGCATTTTATGATGACCATCATGACAAGCTTTACACATATGAACAGGACACAAAACACCTTGATTGTGCCACTATGATGTTGTGACTATGCACATAAATTGTATTTAAATAGCACTGAACAATAAAGATTCATAAGTGCTTTATGGATTTTGGGCTGCTGATATCCCGTTAATATTTTTTTTATCACGTGGACATGCCTTCAAATGTGAGCAGTTTTTATAGCCAGTCTGTCAACATCTACAATGCAGACTTAAGCATGTGGACACATTCTTTAACCAAATTATGCTTATCTTCAGGAAGTCAACAGTAAAAAAAGAGTTGTGATACAATTTCCATGTCATGTACATGTAAGGCTCAGAGACTTACCATGAGTGCACTTATTAAGAAAGCCTAATGTGCTCTACTTCTAATGTTAAATACCTACTTGTCTTGTCGTTTTACAAAGCTTTTCGCAAGTCCTCATAGAAACAATTTATTCAAAATGTACACAAAAAATTATTACATTGAAAGTATTTGGTGAAATCTACTCCATAACAAAGAATAAAAATGTAAATACAGAAACTGATTTAAGCTCATCTTACCACATAGTTATGCGGACTGAGATATTTGAAGTAGCCAAAGCAAGTATAACTAATGCCAATGAAAATGGTGATACACAAAACCAATAATGTGAAAAGGGATGTGTCAGCCTTGAACCCTAAACACACAAAAAACACACAAAAAGTTCTGATAAAACCATCAACAGCTGAAGCAAAATAAAAGTCATTTTGACAAGTGCATTTACCTGCCCTCAGCACAGAAAAGAAGTACAGCCAGAACAAGCAGATGATTGGTGCAGCAAGGGCCTGATTGACAGCTCCCAGGTGCACCTGTCGATCAAGTCGAGCAGGCAAGTAGGCAAAGTATAAATTGTGCTTGTCTACTAGGTGCTTTAAGGTCATATACAAAAAACCTGAAAGCACACACACACACACACACACACACACACACACACACACACACACACACACACACACACACACTGTACTTGAAAAAATGAAATGTAATTTAATTCAAGAGAACAACCTTATTCATAAAGTAAATTAATCTAAAAAAATCTTATCTCAAGCTACTTACCACCAAGCACTCACTTTTTATTAAGAAATAATAATGATATACACAACTACAGCTACACATTGCAAAGATATGGGAGTGAACCCAAAGCATAGCAGCAGGTTTTATGCAAAGCTCTCCTTATATGCCTTGCACTGAACCACCCCGAACCTTCGCACACTTTGCAGTAGTGGAGCTTTGAATTAAAAAGCACTTAGTTGTTTTTTTACACTTGACAATGGTTGACAATCTTTATATTTAACAATCTGTGTTTTTTGTTATTGTTTTGGAAAATGTGTCCTTAAAGTAAAGGTTAATTTTGGCCATACATGCCACTTTGCGTTGGGGTGGGGGGGTTGTAATGCAGATGAACATTATTTGGGAGTTCATCTGATGGCAAACCGTTGCACACAAATTACCAGTATTATTTTTAAAGCAACAAGACCAATGCAACCTTTTTATGTGTGATTCCAAAATGCACACTTTGTTTTGGTTAAACTGCAGGTTATAACAATACAAAATTCAGAAACGTTCCAGGCACTGCATACGTCACAAACAGGTGCCATTAATCTGGTTTGATATTTTACACCCTCCAACATATAAACATATAATATAAAATAATTAAACATAGACGATGCAAAAATTAAGAATTAAGAAATGAGAAAGGTTATCACATTGTCATAATGATTTTAATGCAAGTGCATGTATTTCTCTTACCAAAGGGTACAATAACAGGGCAGGTGATACTGTATGCCATAATAACTGTAAAGACACATAGAGTCCATCCATACATGGCCCCATACTCAAATTCGTATGCCTGATTCTTCATGTAACACAGAAAGATAAATAAAAATGAACATGCAGTTAGGAAAAAAATATCAATACATTTGACAAATAAATAAAGCTTGCAGCAGTTACCAAAATGTTGTTTTATGTAGTTACTGAGCATAGGTTTTTGAGATAAAGTGCCAGAACTGCCACTGCCATATGCCACTGTTTGGCACTTAACCTAAAATGGTTTGAATTTTACATTGGAGGACTGTAACAAGTCTCTCTGGATAAGAGAACTGCAGACTCTACTTCTCTGCAAAAAATAATTACATCCATGATTGGGGCTAACCACATTTTTCAATTCCAAACCACATGCTGCACTATATTAAATGGCAACTTGATACACTTACAATTGTGCTTTTTCTATGAATTTTACAATGGTGTTTAATACACACTCTGTGGTATGCAGACCTTTGTTTGTCACAGTCAAAACAGAAGGCTCAACTTCCCCAGTCTTTTGTTGCCACAACGTGTTTCTGGTATCAAATATAAAATGAGTGAATATTAACAAAAAACAGTAAAGTTTATCTGTTTGAGTATTAAATATCTTGTCTTTGTAGTGTATTCAATTGAATATGGGTTGAAAAGGATTTGCAATCCAAGCAGTTGTGGGTATAGAGCCTTGTTCAAAGACCAAACAGTTGGGCAGTGCTGGGACTAAAACATAGGATCTTCTTGTTAGTAGTCCAGGATCTTAACTCTTGAGTCACCACTGCCTTATTGTACCGCAAAAAAATGTAATGATTATAATAATTAGATGTAATTATAGAAGACAAGTATTCATTATTATATAATAACAATTACAGAATATCAGAATAAGATGTCAAGTACTATAAAATAGCAAGGTACAAAAATACAGTGGTACTCGGTTGCTCGGTTCTCAACCACCTTGAAACTTTTGCATTTTGACTAGAAAAATTGGTCTTGGTTCTCGACATTTGTTTGGTACTCAGTGCACTTGCTTAAACATAAGTCAAGCCGCGTAATTCATGATTGAAAGTCAATTCACAGTCCATAATTCACAATTTAGTACTCAGTGATTCAATGACTGATAGACAACAGCGCTCGTTGAGTGAACATCTCTGCTGTGCTTATGGTGGTTTTTCTATATTTTTACTTCTATAATACTGTATTTTTAGTGCAAGCAAGAACGAATTAACGACAACAACCAAAGAAGCACTGTAATAACAATAAATAAAAATACAAAACGCAATAGCTGATAAACATATGTATAATGAATACTAATAAAACTTTTGTTGCCAGCTGAACATCTATCAAATAATAACTAAACGAAATATTTTTCCCACCACAAGAAAGAAAAACTCACAAACCTGTTTAACAAATCTCCTCTCTGCAGCTGAGCGTGCAAGTGCCATGCGCACCATATAGAGCAGTAAATTTGGTAATCTCAGCAACTCCATCCCAGAGCCCACCAATGCAGCAGCAATAACATAATTCACAAAGAAAGCACCTTGATCTGGCAAAAACACACACCTGCAGAAGAGCAGACAAACTACATTGGGCAAAAAAGTTTTGGTTTTGCTCCACAGACTAAAACAAATAACCATAAAGTACTCATGTTGAATTTGAAACTGGTTAATTGGTTATACTAACTGAAAAAATACACTCACACAGTAGTTCAAATGTAACAATGATTTCTGTACATGATTAAAATATTAGAACAAAATGATTTATTGGGAAAACTGTACAACTGAAATGAGGCTCGAGTATCCTGTCATATCACCTCTAGCCTGGATACTAGATGACATAAGGGTGGGCATTGGAGGCCAAAAAGTCCTATATGCTATCCTGTGGCTAAACTGCCCACGATTGCAACTGGACCTGTAGATATTGCACACTTGTAGGCTGTAAAAGCTGATGTCTCAGGTGATTCCATAAATGATTCATTGGCAATAAATTAGTATAGTTGTATATTATAACTTGTGACTCCTTGAAGATTCCACTACCAGCAGTGCATGGTAAAGCAAATAATTTATCATGTATAGAAATAGGCCTTCAAACTGCTCTACAATAAAGTTGTGGAAAAGAGGATACAAAAACATTATGGAGCCTTTAACTATCACTCACAGTACTGTTCAGAGCTTAATAAAATGTGAAAGTGGTAGTTTCACAAAAGATTGAAAAATGTATACAGTGAAACTACCAAGAGAAAAGGAGCAACTGATATCACTTGCAAGTCTTGTGGCTGAAACTGGTTGATCTGATTTTGTGACAACAGTCTCACAAGTTTTAGAGAAAGATTGCTTGTATTACAGGGTGAAAAAATGAAAGCTTCTTGTGATTATGTGTCATATTGAATTACATATATTTTGACTTCTGAGTCCATGTTGAAAATGGTTTTATAGTCAAATGAGGCCAAGTTTCAAGTTTTTGGGCTAAAATTGAAGTACTAAATTTGGTAAAAACCAAGAACACTGCCCAAAATTCACCAAAGCTACTGTTTGTCATGATGGTAGCAAAGTGGTAGTTGTGGGTCATTTTACTTCTGCAGTGATTAGACATTTAAGAATTTAAGGCAAAACAGACGCTGTCAAATAAATACAAATGAAAAACCCTGCAATCTTCTAGTATGGCAAAAACCCTAAATACCAATGCTGTAGCTTAAGAAAAGGCAATGTTCTTGTGTGTGCTTGAAGTGAGTAGTTCATTTCCACAAAATTTATATTAACCTGAACAATTATCTAAAGATTAACAAACAGTATTATCCAGTCTAGGTGTGGTAAAGCTGGCAGACATACTTTTTGGGCATATGTTAGCTGTTTATGAGGTCAAGGGGATAATCAACTGCCCAATCAATTAACTACACTTAATTAATTATAAATAAATCTTGGCACTGTTGTTTAAATTCTCTAAATGCTGGAATAAAAAATGACTGTTTTGAAAGGTATGAAATATAGTATGATGGTTTTACATAGGCACTATACATGCATGAATATAGAACGTAAAACCCTGATAAGTAAAAACGCAACTTACTCAAATCTCAGGTTTCTTTCTGACCGAGAGTCAAACAGCCATTGGAAAAACACATCCAAACTGAAGATTGAGAAGCAATTACATTTAATAATAGTGATATTGTTATTAACTTATTAGTAAGGTTACATTAGGGCTAAGTATTAGATATATAATCATTTATTAGGCTAAATATTTAATCATGAGTTTTATTATTCATAGTAATAACTTTCACAAATCCAGCTAATAATAAATTAAGACAGGTTAATATGCTAATCTGCAAAAAGTTGGTTAATAATTACCTGGTCAGGCCCAGTGATGGCAGGATGAGCACCATAAAAAGCAAGAAGATGTATAGCTTGTACATCATACACATATTCTCACTTGACCTGCACACAATTTGTATATTATGTATTTATATATTAACAATAACATGTGTTTGTGTATGTGTTTATATTCATGTGTACTTGGTCCAATGGGCCTCCAGCAATGTAGAATAGTAGACTATGGTGGGCAGCAGTGCAGTGCAGGACCACAACAGGAGAGTTGGGAAGAACTGACTGATAACAGCGCTCTGGCGGATGAAAAACATGAATGAAAATGATGTGCTTTATCAGTTAGAAGTTTAGACACGCATGATCATATATACATTTTTTGCCAGACTGGACTGTGGTTGATTAATCAGTTTAAGAAGTAAAGTTGTTTGTCTCTTACTATTTTAATACAAATAGTGTTATGACTTTTATGACTATCAGGCTACATTTCTTGAATAATTAATGTATAAATCATGGTGATGCTAAAGGGTTCCTAAATTCTTTCTTGGAAATGTGCTATTTTATAGTTTTGAATTAGACAATATTGGAAACCAGTATAGCATAAACAATCTAACGCAAGTTTGGAAAGTAGTAAAATCAAATAGAAAAATTACATTTACAAAACAACAAATTTGTTTAGCAAGGTGGCTGTGGGAAACAAGCTTGGGTTTTACAGCATTAATGTCAAATCTTGTACATTATGTGGTAAGAGTTTGAGGATGTGAGCTAAAGCAACTGTGTAGATACATACATTTAAGTAGTAGATTGGTTTTGTGACATTAAATTTGTCTATGGTAGAGATGATTATAGAGGGAGTGGTGAGGAAGAAGAGCAGGATGAAGAGAAGCACGTTAAGCAGCAGAACTCGAGACCACCACCGCAGGCCTTGCACTGACAGATTCTCCCTGGAAGATAAAATAACATATGAATATATGAAATCAGAATGTCATATGAAATTAACACAATAAACAGTATACAATTTTAAGAAAACCAGTTACTGCATGATTTACCAGTAGATGTTATTTGGATGGGTTGCATATGTGACTTTCCATTTTTTTACTTTCAACTGTTCACTATAGGATGACAGCTGAGGCTCTCTACCACAACATGTTAGTCCTCCCACCACATGTTCTCTTGGCAATTCTCCAGACCCAGTTCGACATTCAAGAGCATTAAAGTCCTTTAGAATGCTGTTAAGGCACAACAGCATGCACCATTTAGACAGAAGAATTAATATGTGAATAAATACCATTTCATCTGTTACTATTGTGCATATTTAGATAATGTAGAAATTCAGAAATTAAGCACAAATTCTTGCAAATGATTAGTTATAGTAATATTACAGAACATACCACACTGACTGACTTAACGTTATTAATCACGTTAAGATTCTACGGGTATGGAATTTGAAATTTATGGATAAATTGTTTTCACATCACAGCACTGTGCACAAATATTAAAAACAATTTATAAAGTGAATGCTTACTATGCTGCCATGTACTCAGTCTGGAGGGTGACAAAGGCCATTCCCAGTGAGCGTTGCTCATTATTTGTATGCTTCATCAGTTCCTCCTCAAGTGTGGCCACTTGAGAACTGTAGTATTCAATAGCATCAACCTATATATGTAGAAGCACACATGCAGTCTCATCATGTTTAATCAAAGGGCCGCTCTCATCTCCTAATAACAACAAAAAGCATATTCTGTGACACTATTTGTAATATAATGGGTTAAAAACCTTGCCCTGTATTATACAGCTTAACACTTTGTTATAGAACAATTCAGCTAGTGGGCACAAGCTAAATGCAACCTATTCAAATCACTATTTAAGTTTAACATAAGCAATCAGTTGGTTGATGTGGTACATCACATGGCATATTCAACAGACAAATACACAAGTGAAGAGTAGACCTGAATTATTTGCACCTAGAAATACAGTAAATAATAATACATTTGTTAAAAAAATTACTCACTTATATAAAATACTTTATGAAAACATCACTGATTTTTCTTTGTTATACTGTATATTAACCTCATACATTACCTAACGAATCGCTCTAAGATTGAACAACTAAATTAAAAAAATAAAATTAAATACTAGCAATAGATTAGTAAAAGGTCAAAATCTGGACAGTAGAATTATAGAACTGAAGTCCAGTAACAATTATTGAATATGCACTTTATACTGACGTCTCAAACACTCTGAACTGAATATAAAATTTGGGCACTAGAAAAAAAGAAAAAGGCTTTAAGAGCAACATCAAAAACATTCCGTTTTATGACCAAGTCTCTTGACTAACTCTGTGACACTGTGTAATAGCTAATCAATAATTTTCCGAAATATACAACCTTCAAGTGATAGTGAGAACTCAATGTGCATGTTTAGAGTGGTGATCACTAGACAAAAATAAACAAATTATATAAATGAGACAAAAATATTTAAGGTGACTTATTGAAGAAAATTATCTTGTGAACCTTTGCCTTCAGTCTGTTGTTCAGTTCCACAGATTAGCTTGGATCTTAGCCCATTCCTTTAGACAAAAGAGCTTCAATTCTGGAATGTTGGTGGATTTACTCAAACACTACTACTTCCACAACATTTCAAATGGTTTAAGGTCAGAACTCTGATTCTAAAACATTAACTGTAGTCTTCTTTATCCATTGTGTGATTAAGGTTATCTTACTGGTTGATCCACATTTGTGAGATTAATTTCAAAGACAGATGTCCTAATATTTTTCTTTTTTAAAAATGCTCAATCAATTAAGGCAAGCTGCCCTGGCCCAGCTGCAACAAGACAGACCCAATGAATAAAGTAAATAGTATAAAAGTATATACTTCTAAATAAAGTATACATTTTTGCCTACTTTCTTTAATTGGGCTCTCTACTTTTAGAACTTATGTAGTCCATCTTTTTTCCTACATATTGTGTTTGTCTCCTTTAAAGTTTTATAATGGTACGGTCCAGCACAGATCAGGGATTTGTTGGATCATTCTCAGCATTGCAGTAATACTGAAGTGGTGGTGGTAGTGGTGGTGATGTTAGTGTGTGTTGTACTTTCATGATTGGATCAGACACAGCAGTGCTGTTGGAGTTTTAAAACACCTCAATCATACAAGAACAACACACCAACACCACACCAGTGTCTGTTGTACTGAGAATATTCACCCACCCAAATAGTAGATCTGTGCTGGTCCTGACCATTAGAGAACTTTAAAGGGGACAAACAAAGAGAAGAATATAAGTAGAACAATATAGAATGCATTAAACTACACTCCTCACATAGCTGATAGTTTAGTACACGTTACCCTTTTACAGCCCAAGCATGTGCAGTATGCCCAAAGATGTCCACATGGCTGCGGGCTGATTACTTCCTGTCTGCCATGGCGCTCGAGGACCTTGCGGTAATACAGCAGGTTTTTCTCTGCTCGCCTTCTGTATAAGATCATCCAACAACAGAAATCTGAACTGAATTTAATCAAATCCCATTCAGTCATTCAAATCTTAAGTATGCCACTTCTGTGTAAATGAAATAAGAACAAGTTACCAGTTTACAAAATTAAACTGTCGTAGAAGCTGTAACGAAGACCTTAAGCTTTAAAGCAATGTTATAAGATATTTATATATCTTATCCGGGATATTTACTTATATAATATTTGCTATTATACATTTTTTTATCTAATTTATTTCAACTGTAAGTGGAAAATATGCTAATGTTAAAAAGAAGTGATAATGCTTCAGCAATAAAGTACAAAACAGTGACAGTTAATGTTGCAAAAGATCAGTCTTGTGATGATCTGATGACAGACAAACTTCCTCTGTGCTTGTACAGAAAGAACATTTGCCACATTACTAAAGTCTCTCGGTCGTGCCATTTCCTTCTTTACAACATAGAAAAGATCCATTCATTTCTTTTCACAGGGGCAACACAGATTCTGATTCAGCCCCTTGTAAATCCTGAAACTGCACTACTGTAACTCTCTCTTAGCAGGGCTTCCTCTGACTGCTATCCGATCCTTACAGCTGATCCAGAATTCAGCTGCAAGACTTGGGATCAATGTTCCAAGTTTACAGACACACACACACACACACACACAGACACACACAGAACTGCTGTGCTCTCTTCACTGGCTTCATGTAGCTGCTTGTATCAGATTAAAAACTCTGATGCTTGCCTACAAAGCTAAAACTGGATCTGCACTCTCCTACCTTGCAGCATTTATCACACCCCGCACTGCACCTCACTCACTCTGGTCCTTTAGCACTGCTCGACTGGTCCCCCCCATCTCTCAGGGTACGAGGAAGGCACTCATTTAGACTCTTCTCTGTTTTGGCTCCCAAGTGGTGGAATGCATCCGCAATGGCTACCCTATTCTGCACTTACCTCACCTAACCCCCCCACCCTTAAAAAAACACACACACAACCATAACAGTTTCATAAGTGTATTCCTTTTTAGCTTCCTAATTATTAGGAATCGATAATGATACTGATGTATCTGCTCTGCACTGGATAAAGGCATCTACTAAATATTGTAAATGTAAACAAAATTAAATTAAATCCTAGGTCTAGGTCAAAAGTGTTTATTGCTGATTCATGTTTTTATTTCTAAATCTATTCTGAAAATTATATCAATTTCTAAAATTTCTAGACTCAGAACATACACAAAAATTTGACATTTTAAATTTTCCTTACTTTTCTGTTGATAAGTAGATCAACTTGGTCACATCATAACCTATACGAACATCCAACACATGACAGTTGGGGTATGCCTCCCTGCAAGAGGTGTGCAACAAAGGAGAAGTCACTTAAACACACTGCATTTATACAAAAATATGACTCAAATAATTTAAATGACTCCTTTAATAAAAAACATATCACAACTGGGAGCAGAAATCCATCTTTACTTCTACTTGAAAATTATTACTAATTGAATAATAATAATTGAATATTAACAGCATGCTTATGTAACCTGTGGAAATTAATTAAATGGAAATCTCAAACAGGTTTACAATATAAAGTGACATTGTGTTTATGGAAATGGCTTGCATTTACTTGTTTCAAGTTGGAAGGAACAAACCCCTAAAAATCTATTTACTGCCAGATGTTAAAAGGTTTGGTTTTCCACTTACGTGAAATGAACCTTCAAATGATCTTCCTTTGCTGTGAGAGGTATGGAACACACAAAGATAGTGGTTCTGGCCTAGGGAAATACAATTGTGTATCTTTACATGTATACCCACAATGCTGTGCAAAGGTTTTAGGCACATAACAGTCCAACAGAATGTGTGGTTATTTTAGGACTTCTGAATTAGTGGATCAGTGGGAAACAATACATTTCAGATACATTAATGATTCTTTGGCATAATTAATTTTCAACAACTATTCAAGTGTTGGATGACATATTCAACAATAACAAATTTAACAGGGTTAAATTCGCTGCAACTTCAGGTGCCTCTGAATGCTGTCGTTGGTCTTTCTATGCATTAGTTATCGTTTTGCATATTCAGTATATCTAAATTATACTTCTGTAATGTTAATTGCTGTAATTCTATAATGTTATTCCTATAGGACAGTAGACAGTGTTTTGCTAAATAACGCGTGTGCTTTTTGTATTCGGCAAACTAAAATACATAAAGATAATATGTTATCTTGTAGTCAGAAAAATTGTTGTAGACCCGTGTAACTGATGACTTTCTAAAAGCTAAGGGTGGTCACATTAAATATTGGTTTGATTTATGTTACAGTATGTGTTAGGACCCAAGTATGCGAGGACCAGGGAACCCCATGACGTATAATAAGAATGGAGAAATAATATAGAAAAACTAAAGGGGGAAAAGACCGGAACGAAAAGCTCCCGAACACATGAAAAACCAAAAGGGAGAAAAAGTGCGCGGTTGTGTTGCATCCCGAGTGGGGGCAACATGCGAACTGATCACGAAACGGGGCAAACAGAGAGCCCGATAACGCGCCGATTTGGGACGTCTACCAAATCGCGAGGCGCAGAGGGATTCCGAAACACCAGAGGGCGAGCATGAGCTTGGGCGTGCGTATAGTGCAAGCGCGAATCAATCACGAAAGGCGCCGAAGCACCAGAGGGCGAGTGTGAGCTTGGGCACGCGTGTAGCATGCATGTACGCGTCAGTCGGCACTATAAGCCCCGGAACGTTACCAACTGACCATAAAGGTGATCGCTACGGTGTCAAGGTGTGCGCAAGTGTGCGCCGGTGGTTGGGTGGAGTGATGTACATTGTGTTTGCTAACTGTGTAAGAAGGCTATTGGATGTTTAGAAAACCCTTGTGCAAGTAGGTTAGCACAGCTGAAAACAGGTT
>JAUZSU010001086.1:0-11565 GCA_034780255.1 Parotocinclus maculicauda
GCAGCCGTGGTTTTATGTTTTTTGGATACAATCAGGGTTAGCACCCGAACATCCCTTTCAGACAGCTTCCTCTTGCGCCCACAGTTAGTCCTGTTGGATGTGGTTCGTCCTTCTTGGTGGCATGCTGACATTACCCTGGATACCATGGCTCTTGATACATTACAAACCTTCCACACTAAAATGACAGGTGTTTTAGATTTTATTATCTAACCCCTGTATCTTGTAATGTTATATCATGTAAATATGAAGTCTTCAGAATGTTTAATTAATTAATTAATGTTTGTAATTAGACCAAACTATGGGAAATTCCAATCATTTAGACATATGGACACGTTCAAAATGAGCATCAGAATCGGAAGAACCGTTAAGTGACTTTGAACGTGGCGTGGCTGTTTGCGCTAGATGGGCTGGTTTAAGTATTTGTAGTAACTGCTGTTCTACTGAGATTTTCACACCCAGACTTCTCTACGGTTCTCTGGGTAAAAATGCCTTGTTGATGCCAGAGGTCCGACGAGAATGGCTGGACTGGACTGGACTTTTATTCTCATAAAAGGCAACACAAACTAAAATAACCACTAGTTAGAACCAAGGAATCACAGCACCTTCCAATCTTGAACCAGATGGGCTACAGTAACAGAAAACCACGCTGGGTGCCACTCCTGTCAGCTGAGGCTACAATTCACAAAGAGTCTCCAAACTTGGACAATAAAAGATTGGAAACCGTTGCCTGGTCTGGTGCTTTTTGATTTTCGATGTGGCAATCAGATGGTAGGGTCAGAATTTGGTTTAAACGACATCATGGATCCATCCTGCCTTGTAGCAAAGGTTAAGGCTACTGGTAGGGGTGTAATGGCGTAATGACATATTTTTTGGTACACTTTGTGCATCTTAATACCAATTTGACCATCGTTAAAACACCAACACCTGAGTATTGTTGCTGACAATTGGAAAACCACAGTTTATCGTCTTCTGATGGCTATTTTTTGTTTTTTTTTGCAGGGTCATGCACCAACGTTACAAAGCTCAAATTACAACATTTTTTTTCTGAAGGAACAAAGTTAAAGCAGATCTAAAGGCAAAATGCAGCCCAACCCAGTATAGGTAGTCCCTTTTTTACAATGACTTTTCTTTACGATCATATCCCATTGTTAATTAGGGACTACCTGTATTATTAGCAAGGTGTACCTAATAAACTGACTGGTGTATATATAGAGTTGCGATGTCTAACGCTAAATATATCTTGTTATATACAAATGAAGTCATGTTGGCTAAGAAATTTCTTTCCTTTGCATGATTAGTTAACCTAAAGCATGTCTTTGGACTCTGGGAGGAAACCGGAGTACCTGGAGTAAACCCACGACATGCAGACATGCAAGCCTAGGACCTCCTCGCTGTAAGGCAACAGTGCTATCTATTGAGCCGGCCTCGGATAAAATGTAATCACAATAATTGTAGCAGCTCAAGTAACTTCTTAAGCTTGATGGACTGGAATGAGTAGCTGAAAATGCATAGAGGAGTTTGTTTAGATTATGCAGGCAGAGGCATTGAATTTACTCTGAATGACCCTGTGGGCCAGTTAGGCGTCTTTTATTCACTGTCCCTAGGCTTGGATATTGGTCCTGAATTTGCAGGGCAGACAATGGAATATTCCTGCAGTGAGCGAGGAGTTTGTACTTTAAGCTCCATGGCAAGCCATATGGTGGTGGTGCGTTTATGAAAGACTTGTGCTAAATTGGAATCGAACTTAACGCACGGTGGAATATCACAGCCCCGAATTCACACGGTACAGTTTGGAAAAGGCTGCGTTTGCCAAAACTCATTAAAAACTGCCCCCAATATGCCATCTATATCAATCGCTTGTAGGTGTTAGGATAGTGTAAAATTCCTTCTCCCATCCACAAATGTTCTGAGTTTCTGTTTGAGAAGCAGTACTGAAACGCTCAGGCCAGTCGTCTCATGCGCGCTGCTATTAATCATCGGTCAAATAACTTCTATTAAATTTGAAGAGGGAGAAAAACATTTACCGGCGAGGTTTTTGCTATGCAACAGCAGTGTGGCGCACACATAAGCGATAAGGCGAGAGAAGAAATGAGCATGGCAGCACAACTTGTACGAATGATGAATAGGAAATAATCCAGATCCAGGCCCAGCCATTTCCATCATGGCACATTTCCGTCGGAGACACATTTACCTGTCAGGCCGTTCCTTAGAAAAAACGCAGTAACGTACATTATTTCTAAGCAGAGAGGTACGTCAGCGCGAGGTACGTCAGCAGACGAAGGATGCACTTTAGCTGATTGGCGCAGATTGTGCTAAATGGACCTGCGGTAATTCTCTACAAAGGGAAATAGATCACCCTTCTTGAGGCTGGGATTTTATAACACTGGCTTCTTGAAAGAGGGCTACCATTTAGAAGAAAGCCAGTCCTTGTCGCACCTTTTTTTTGTCGATTCCAAATCAGCCTGATATGTGTATGGATGAACGCATCCAATAGAGCCTCCAAAGACCAATTTGAGACCGAATTCAACGCGTTTTAGGAACAATGGGAGAATTCAATGGAGCCTAAACCCGCTGCCTTCATGTGACAGTGGAAAACTGCTGTGATTACATAGCTTAGCATAATCAGCATTGTTGACCCATCACGTTACACACGGTTGTTGGCTGGATAATGGCACTGTTCTTGTTTAAAGATAATCAAACAAGTAATGAATAAAGAACAAAGGCACTGCAGCCTGTCTGGGTCAGTGTATGAGGGTTGATTTAGCAAATGACGAGACGTGGGAGCAAACCTAAATTACATAGCTTTGCATGAGGTTTAATGAAGCATTAACGATTTCGGGTAATGTTAACTGATTTGATAACTGCATGAATGTGCAGGTACAGGTGTTACTTGGTAGGGCTTGGCAGTTTCGAGATCGCAGAGCGACGACCCATGTAATACAGTGGGATAAGTAAGTATTTGATACACTGGCAATAGCTAAATTAATAATGAGGAAATAAGTGCAGAATAGGAGGACTTTTAAAAAAAAACTCAAAAGTCTGTGAGAGACAGAATTATTGCTGGTTGGTAGGCGATTAAATACTTATTTCATGCAATAAACAATAATACAATTATTTTGTTTTTCTGGATTTTTAAGGCTTGTCTCTCTCACAGTAGGTGTACCCACGATAAAAATTACAAACATACAAACAAAATTTTTTGTAGGTGGGAAAAGTTGCAAATACGGCAGTGTCACAAATACTAATTTTCCCCACTGTATATGCAGTGGTGCACATGACAATCATATTGTGGACCCGCGAAACATAACTGGATAATTCAACAATCAATCAATGTCCCCGAAATGCCATCTGCTAAAACTGTAACTCAAAATGGGGAAATAAAGGAAGCAAACCAATGAACTGAGGCTGAAATAGTTTCTGATTGTTTCCCCAAACTCAAATACAGTGGAAACTTGGAATTTTAACACCTATTCGCTGACACAATTAATGAGTGACAGTGAAATTCCACTGTAAAATATTAGTTTTACTTTGTCATATCTTTCAATTAGCAACATACATATCTTTCCATAAACAGTTGGTTATTAGCTTTGTAGACTTTACTTTTAAATTTTCCAGTGTCAACTTTCCTTAACTTTTTTTACCTTTGCTCATTACCTGACTTTTCCAAATCTCTATTTTCTGCCGTTGCTCTCAAGCTCTCTGTGCTTTGTTAAATCTTTTCATAAAAATGTTTTACCTTTGTTACTGCTCTTGCTTTTCCTATGTTTTGATTATTAGCCTTGTAACCTTCAGACAAACAATCTCCTAACTTACAGTTTCCGTCCGCAGCTCTACAGAGACACAGCAGTTCTTGCCGGTGTTTGAGCGTTGTTGTCAGGCCGTAAGCATGTGCCCTCTAGTGGCCAGAACATGTAGTTAGTTGCAGTACCTTAATGTAGATTACATGGGATCAGTTCCAGTTTTATGCGGTTCTTCCTAAATGAATGATGAACATGTAGTTTTTCTGAACAGCACAGATTCTGATTTGTAGAAAATGAATTTACAGATAAATGAAAATGAAATCCCGTTCTTTCTTATTGTATGCAAATAAAAATAGAGAAAACCGTTCCCAAATGATGACACTTTGGTCTAATAGAGATAAACGGTAAACACAGACAGGCCTATTTGGAATGCAAGTGTGCAGCGCTTCAGCAGATGCCACTTGGTGAGCTGTAGCCTTACCGATTTAATGCCTGTCTGTGTGTCTCCACATTAAAGGGGAGAGTGGATTGGACAGAGACAGCGCGGTGTAGTCTTGCTCCAGCTGTCCATGCATCCTTGGAGCCAGAAGATGATACATAAATGCCTGCAACTATCGGAGTTCTTTACGGGTCACAAACTTTAGATTTTATTAACCAGGGGGTTACATTTAAACTCTCATATCCATTAAGTTGTTTGGAACAGATATTTTTTCCTGCTGGTAGTCAGTGTAGTTTTAATGTAAGCAAGCATCTTTACTTATCCAGTATTTAGCAGATGCACAAAGTGGAAATGCTTAGTGCTTTCTGTGCTTCTTAAAAGACATTTCTTCATGCCAGAATGCTTCAGAATGCTGCACGAAAATTCTGTAGTTGGTGGAGATTGAAAAATATATGAGTAAGACAGGAAAAAAGTGAAGGAAATTTGTATTACATAAGTGCAATGTGGGTAGTGGGGGAAATTAAGACCCTAAACTATTGATTAGAATTTGAGTTTAAGGCTTCCATTGCGGGCCCTTGAGCAAGGCCCCATAACTCTTGGTTGGTTTAAGATACTGTATGAGGTCCTGGATTATGATTAATCATATTGCATTATTATATATATATACACACACACACACACACACACACACAAACATATATATATATATATATATTATTATTATCTTTATAGCTTAATCTAATTGTAATTGTAATTTTTAGTTGAGTAGTCATGTTTTCCCAAGACGAAGAAACTGGAGGTCCTTATTTTGAGATTTTTAGTTAGCGCTGTTCAATGCTGTTTGATAACAGTGAAGAATGCGTCAAATTATGTTTGAAATAACAGAAATACACAGTCTCGAAATTAAAATTCCTTCTTCAGTGCTTTCTTAGGCTGCGATTTTACAGACGTCAATAAATGAGCGTGCAAAACAGCAGTGCAGTGCTTAATTTGAGCCGGATCCTGCCGGTTTGTACCTCATATTTCCAACTCCAGCACTTCTGTATTTTTACATCTAATAAAAGGAATATTAATAAACAACTTATTAAAAGGTACTTATCCGTGTAACCTCTTTTCCGATCACCAAAATGGCTCGTTTTCTTTAATGGTAACATTGTGATTAGATCACCTGAGGGGTTGCTAATGGTGATGTTTGGAAATGGACAAAAAGACAACTGATAGTTAAGACAATTGAAGTCTTTTTGTTGATATCGATAGTCATTGATAAATTGATAAATTCATCTTAAGATATCATCTAACGAAATATAGCCTAAATGTTGTGAGCAGTGTACTTTTTGAGGCATTGTTGTAGCTGCAAACTTGAACTGAATCTGATTCGATGCTTGGAAAGAATTCTCAATGCCTGTAATTGGGGAATTGATTTCTTTTGGGACGGACTCCCAGCTCTGCTATTGAACTCTTGGCAAATGAACCCCTTACCAAATGCCGTCCTCGGTGACTGAATATAAGGCCTATGCCAAGGATCAGTGTGTGGTCCACTTCCAAATGAACTCTAATGTGGTTTGTCTGCAGTGAGAATGTGATTCGAGACTGATAAGTATGGTTTTGGCATATCTGAGCAAAAATGTTTATTATATAAAACAAGTAACTGTAATGCTTTTCAAATATTAAAAGTATTAATTTTTCAAGTGTTCTGTGCGATAAGTTGTGATTTATAAGCTTTTTTGTATTTCTAGAATCTTTATATTTCCTAGTGCATTTTTTAAAAATCCACTAGAATTTGGAAAAACTCTAAATCTGCCTTAATTTGTGCAATAGAAACCAAATCATATCAGGTAAAAAACTCGCCAAATTGATTTGCTTAACTGTAATTTAAGCTTCCTACTACAAATGTAACATATTCTTACAAAAGTGACTGTGTTAGTGGTCCAAAAAAGCTTTAAAAAATAAAAATAAAAAAATAGTTTGGCAGGATTAGACGAACTCAGATGAACAAAACGAGGCTCAATGAGATCAAAGGACTGAGCTTGATGCACAAATATGCCTGCTGCTTCGGACAACTAGTTTAAAAGCAGAACTAATAAAAAAAATCAATATGCCCAGCTGATCCGGAATCTGGGACTGAGATAATTCTGGGATAGCAGGCATAATAATATATGTAAAAGATATGTATGAAGAATGATATAGGTTCAGGTATAGATGACAAATATATATAAGGGTTGTACCAATCCGAGATGCTGTATCGGGGGGGCAGTTTAAACTGATATCTTGCCTTTCACGTATATGCTTTACTACAATTTGGACGACACGTCGTTAACAGAGATGTGTCACGTTAGCAATCGCTGGAACTCGAGTTAAAACTGTTAGCTAGCAGTGTGGTCATCATGTCAGCTGTGTGGAGTTATTTTAAGGTCAAGGATGATAAAAGTAAAACAGCCGAGTACAACTTGCGCAACGCCAGTGTTTCAAGAGGTGGTAGCAGAGTGTCGGTCTGAAATCGGTATAGCCGGTATAATATTGGTATCAGGCATATACAGTCGAATAACATTACACACACTATTACACATAATAGGATTTGTTTCGGTACTTTAGGATTTGGTCCGAATAAGCGGCTGGTCCCATTAACCGGTTGTCCTATTAACTGGAATCGACTGTGCTGGCAATGTGACTTCAGTCTTTTATGCCAATTAAACTTCACAATTGGCTTTATTAATCCATAGACAGTCAACAAACTGAGGATTTGGTGAAACTAACCCTCTTCAGTTGCCAGCCAGTACAGTCCAACCCCTTCTTCCTTTTTAAGTTCTAAGTTCTAAATTAAATGAATGTCCTATTCGCAAATCTTAAAAACAGTTGTTTGCATGGATATTTAAGCGTTGCTTTTGACAATCTAAAATTTTTTTATGAATTTCGTGACTTTAAAGACATCTATGGTGTGGTCCCACTACTCTTGAGTCTTGTCTCTTCAGACAGTTCTCTTCAAAATCTTCATGTTTCTTTATTTCTTTCTTGTAACCAGATGAACAAACTTGTACAGGTTTAAGGTCTTTGCACTCCTCGACTCACTCCTGGACTACAGCTTTAGTGCAGACAAAACTGCTCACAAGAAGCAGTACTAACTGGGATCGATTTCATAATCAATTTCTGTTTAGCTCTATTCTATGTGCTTTACACTCCTCATTTATGGGGCCTGTAGGGGAACCAATCTTGTTTTCACGGGGCACTGACCACCGCTGGCCCCTTAAAATCGCCACAGCCGCAACATTGCCCTCCCGAAGCACATAATGGGAGCATAAGGCAAAGTTAAGGGAATAGTACAAATCAGCATGCTATACCTGAGGATAGGCCTCTAATGTTCTCATTTGGTCGAGAAATAATGTTCATGACCACACATTACCCTCCAATGAAACTCATCCTGTTTAAAAGACTGTTTAAAAAGCTGCAATCAAATACAGATTGGACTTCCAAATGTACATCGTCCTTGTAAGTTAAAACTTTGTACATAAAAGGTTAGATATATGTATGGAATGAACTAATTCTGGACTGTCCCAAGCTACATTTCCATTTTAGTCAGCAGTATACGTGAGAGGAGTTTGACCGAGCAACCTGACCTTGGTATTGCTGCGAAATCAAGAATTCCTATCATTGACTGAACATTTCTATTTTTGAATTACACCGAGTCCAAAGTGTCGCGTGTGCAGAAATGAATCCTTCTGTCCTGTTCTCTGGTTATTTTGTGCCCCGAGCTCACGTATTGGGTGATGTTGCGTTCTTTCGTTGTGCTATAAATGGAAGGCATGCTATTCTCAACCTCCAGCATGTCCTTTGGTCGTTTTCCTCTAAGATACGATGGATGGAGATTAAAGGGGGGGGTGCTGAAGGGTGGAGGACAAACGAGTGATGAGGCAGTTGAATTAAATGATTGCTCACTGACGTGTCACGCATACTGACGTTAGTGAAGATGCTGTGGGTTTTGTAGCTGAAACATCCTGTAAAGCTTCAGTATTTATTAAGTCATATATTTAATAGTAAGAACTATAAATATATAGATGTCATAAGTCTGTGTGCATTTAAGGTTTTTGTCTGTAATGTCAAACGTGTGTGTTCACAGGTGTCTTCACCTACTGTTGTACATTATCAGCCTGGGGCAGTTCAGTGACTGTGTGTGTTTGTTACAGATATTTCAAGAAGTAACAGCATGTACTGCCAGTGGGGACAAGTGACCTCGCACACACACACACACAAATATGTCTGGCAACCACAAGTGCCTTTCTTCCTGTGAGGGTGAGATGGTTGTAAGAATGATTTTATTTCTCCTAGAGAACAGAATTTAGCACACAGCCAGCAGGCAGAAGACTTTTCCTACTTTCCTTTTAAAAGAAAGGTCTGTCGTTTTTTTTTTTTGAATAAACTGACTTATTTCTCCAAATGACTTCCAATTTGGATTATACATTCAATGACAAAAATAACTCCTAGAGGGAGTTGTTGGACTTTATATATGTGTTTGTAATGATGATATATGTGACAATATTAGAGTAAGGATAAGTTGATTGGGGAAAACTGTGCAATTGAAAGGAGTCTCTGGTACCCTGTTGGGCCACCTCTAGCCTGGGTACAAGATGAGACCTGGTTGGCCATTACAGGTTTCATATGGTATCCTCTGGCACATTTGACCACAGATGTCGCAGCAGGGCCTGTAGATCCTGCACACTCGCAATGTGCTGTGGCTGACATTTTCCAAACCAAAATCTGTGTGATCCACTAGCTAAACTAGCTTCATTTATTCCAGTACCAAAACCGTGTAAAAGGTGGAAGGTCACTGAGAAGTTTCTGTAGTTCACTATGACCCAAGATTAGATATGAAAATCTTTAGGTCACTAGCACAGACCTTAACAAATCATTTGTCTTTGATGCTGCTAGAATTGTGTTTGGAATGTGTGTTGTGTGTTTGAATGTGTTTTGAATTGTGTACATCCTAGCATCTGACCACAAACAGGTCTCTTGTGTGAACATAAGCTTGAACTTAAATCAAAACCGCATATGTGATCCAGACCATATGTGATCCAGACCATATGTAATCCAGACCATATGTGATCCAGACCATATGTAATCCAGACCATATGTAATCCAGACCATATGTGATCCAGACCATTTGTGTGTGATCTCTGTCTCACTCATGCAGCCAGATCGCGGCATCTGTACAGTAATTGTTATGTGCAGGACCTCTTGCTTTGACCCTTATGCTGTGTGGTTTTAGTTTGTGATTAAAAACGTATGTCCTTCTGTTCGGATGGCTTTGTTTTGGTCGTGGAAACATCAGTGCATCCATCTGCTCAAAAAGACCGGAGAGATTCAGTGAATCGAGCTGTTCTTGCAATGTTGCGGCAATTAATTGTGACGGCAACAGGTGCTTTTTCTGACACTGAAAGTCTGCTTTTATCATTTGTTTAGAGAAGAGAAAAATGTTGAAAATGCATCTGGAAAAGCAAGAGACATATTATGTTGATGTAATACATACAGTATTACCCAAAGGAGATTTGACAATGGATATTTTAGTACTGTAGAACTAAATTATACTTATGTTTAAGTTCCAGGGGGTATGGACCCTGGCCAGGTCTGACCCTGATTGCTGTTCCCTTAGTACCATGTCTGGCTCCCTTGAGCCTGGTCTCACAAGTGGCGCTTCCCTTGGTCTGTCTGCTTGCCTGCGTATCAGATCTAAGTATGCCACAAAGTCAATAGCCCTAGCCTCGCCAATGGCCGCCAATTCAAACCAGAAAAGATCATCAACAACAAATAATGCTCTGTCACTAAGCTAACCTGGTTCATTCGTTCCCAGGTCTGGTGCACGCACTAGCCTGTCAGTTTCGTCCTTGTGCCTTTTGGACATAATTGGAAACGTAGTGAATGGGGTGTCCTGTAGTTCTGCTCAGTAATCCAGGATAAAATGTACGCTTTACCGCCTGGATTTTATTGGGACACAACATTTTACTTTTACCGTTATCAGTCAGGCTACTCTAATAAACCTGAGCTTTTTCATACAGAATGGGTCAGTTAGTTATATTTACATTTATGTCATTTAACAGACGCCCTTATCCAGAACAACTTACAACTGATACAGTCTTGCAATCCAAGTTGTGGGTTGAGGGTCTTGCTCAAGGACCCAACTGTGGCAGCTTGGCAGATGTGGGATTTGAACCCTGGACCTTCTGGTCAAGAGTCCAGTACCTTAGCCACTAGGCTACCACAGTCCCACAAAAAGTAATTATTTAGTATCCATCCATCCATTACCTTCCGTTTAATCCACATGGGGTTTTTAATCAGCCGGTGTCCACTTGGTAACTTTGGCGCAAGGGCAGGAACAACCCTAGACGAGGCACCAAACCATAGGGCACACATACAGTCACTTACACAGTCACCCAGAAAGGGCCACTTTAGAGACACCATTTAACCTAACACACATGTCTTTGGACTATACGGAGCATAAAGTTGTAGTATTACGAGACAACCACAGCAATACTTTGACACTGTTGCCAAACAGTGGAAAATAGAATAGTATTGAATACATTTAATATAAAGTTTATTAAACTATAATAAAGGATGTATGCGCCGGCTTTCTCATGAGAAGAAGATAATGACTGTTAGCATGAATACAATAAAGCTATGACCTTCTTTTGAAAAGGTTTTACAAACTAATAAGCTGCCTACTAAATGCCCTGGTTTGTCAAAATAATCTTGTTATAAGTATAAGAACGCAAAAAGTTGTGCAATAAAGCTGATTTGATCCGAAAGGAAGAATGAAAGGGATTTTTGTTCCATTGTCATTATTGTGGAAGGTGAAATCACAGGAAGCTGTCATGTTTACAAGGCTGTCAGACGTTACATTATCATGCTGTTCAAAGAGAAAATGTAGTTTTACATGGAAATTCTTCTTATAAATGATCGATCTACAGTAGAAGGAGTGGAACTCCAACACGGTCAGTCTTCACCAGCTTTTACCGTGACCTCAGAGCGCTATGGCACAGCGATTTAGAAGATAAACTAATGATGATAAACTTCTTAACTACCAAGCTGATGTTCCGGTACCAGTTCCAGCAGCACACACTTAAATGTTCCGTCACCTCAGCATCACTCTACTGGTCTTCATCAACAGAACCCAGTCCCGCTAGAGTGCAGTAACTCCCTCCATCATTTAGTTATTGGGAGATGATGTGCTTCAAAGGACTTCCAACTGAGGATCCTATTTTAAAATCTATTTTTTATTCTATTTTGTTATTGATTTTAAATTATATTATTTACTTAATTTTACTATTACTTTAATATACTTGTAAGTATTTATTTAATTAACATCGAGGCCACCCATGGAGGATGGGTCCCATAGATCGG
>JAUZSU010001096.1:0-11565 GCA_034780255.1 Parotocinclus maculicauda
TTTGGAATAAGGCTGTAACGTAACAAAATGTGGAAAAAGCGAAGCGCTGTGAATACTTTCCGGATGCACTGTATACTGCTCACAAAATGAAATTTCCTCTATTTTTTTGTCAGTGTATATGCACAGCCTTATTGTGAAAAACCGCGTGTTCATTATGTGTGTTACCACAGTAAACAAGTCTCCCTCCATTGTGGTGATAAGCCACAGCTTTAGCATCAGCAATGATGCACTCTATGCATGTCTTTCTGGTTTCATCTATCAAACTGTTAAGTATGATCATTTTCAATCACTTACTACACTTATTCTATTTTATAACACATTATTTAAGGTGACTATCTAGACTCAGTAGATAGCACTTGTGTCTACAACAGGTCATAAAACACAACACAGGTGAAAAGGGGTTGGGTGAAAAGGGTTGTTTAAGTGTCACCACACTGATGTCATCTTCCCACAATGTTCACTACTATTGCTATTCAGGATGCTAGAGTCCAAAATGAGTACAGCACATTTATGAAAGCTTTAGAGTGCTTTAAAGAGTAGAAAATGCTCTTTCACAATTTACTGGCAGAATTTTCCACCTTGGTTACATTTATTGTATGGTATGGGAAGATTTGTATAGCCACTAGATGGAAGCATTATTTCCCATCTTTTAACTGCCTCAGAAAGTCAATACACATAAAAGCAGCCTGGTAGAATGCCTGCTTGTGAGTGATCTGACATTTTAATGGACTCCTTTTCGGCAGCGTTAGAAGGTCCACTGCACCTCTGTAACTGACAGGCTGAGAAATCTAGGAAGCCACAAAACCTGCAAAATACATTCCAGTGCTCGGGCTGTCTGTTGCTTCAGTTTGTTTTACTTCACTGTGTAGAACATGGCATAAAGCGTTATTTTTATTTCACTGGGTAGAAAATGGCAAGAACTTACCGATCACTTTATTAGGTACACCTCCTTGTTTCTACACTCATTGTCCATTTTATCAGTTCCACTTACCATATAGATGCACTTTGTAGTTTGACTGTAATTACAGTCTTATGCTCTGCATACTTTGTTAGCCTCCGTTACTCAGGTTTCTAACGGTCAGAACTCCTCATAAGCACCACAGATCAGGTATTATTTGGGTTGTGGATTTTCTCACCACTGCAGTAAACACTGATGCTGTGGTGGTGTGCTAGTTAGTGTGTGTTGTGCTGATATGAGTGGATCAGACCTAAAAGTGAGTTTTTTACACCTCAGTGTCACTGCTGGACTAAAAATAGTTCACTTACCAAAAAATGACTGCTGCTGTGTACAGTGAGTGTAGAAACAAGGAGGTATACCTCATGAGGTGATCAGTGAGTAAATTTCATTTCAGAGTATTATTTAGTCCTTAAGTGCACCTTGAATGCATGTCTGAGGGTTTCCACATTATATCAGTAATTAGCATTTAATGCAAATATCACTTTAACAAAATGTACCTATGGCATCCCAGGCTGCACTGAACCTCTAAAGGAAATAAGACAGACTCTGGAAACTAGCAGCAGGGAGTTCGACTACTTTTAATGAATTATAAATTTGCATCACTTATTTCCAAGCACAATACTTAAAATTAGGTTTTAAAGTCTGTCAGGCACACACATTACCCTAATTTAGCCTAATTAGGACTGTTGGCACAGGCAGACTAGTGGAGGAGGTTGAATTCCCACTGGCATTGTTTGGCCCGATGACTTCTTTGCATTCTCAGTTCATTCCCCAGCCCATACATTGACTCTACTTTGTGCTTGTTGTTCAGGTGCTGCCATTCAATCTTGGTTGTTTCGGAAATATGGCTTTTTTGCTGCTTGCACCTTACCATTCTGTCCCATTCCGTCTGCGCTGAGAATGTGCACACACCCCTCACTAACTGGAATCCCTCGAGTCTTCTTTTTGACGTGGCCCGATGGTTTCCCATGGCAACTGACTGGTGAATGGGGGCCCATGTAAGGAGAGAGAGAGAGAAAAGGGAACTGGTCCTAAAAATCAGCAACAATATCACTAATTTCCTATTAATTGCTCCAAGGTTAGATGTTCTGCAAAATACTCAAGCAAAGTGGGCCCTGCAGACCACTCCCTTGTCACATAGAATAAGACTAATTTTTGTAAGGAAATACTTTTATACAAACATTTCCCAACCATGCAGATCAATTCAACATTTAACGAATGAACAAACACTAAAATAATAAATAAAATAATTCGTTTATCAAGTTACCAAGTTAATTTGGTTTATCAAGACTTCTTCACTCTGTGAATTTTGGAAAATTATTGCTAAAATATAAAAGCTTATATTTTGACAACAACTCTGTCAAAAAAAAAAACTAAAACAATTAATTTATTACCTACAATGTTTAGAACAAAATAGCACAGTAATATACTGCTCACAAAAATTAGGGGATACTTCAAAATGAAATATCCCATAATGAAATATCCTAAGTGGTATAGTTCAGTACATAAGAGTTAAATTAGCAGGTGTTGGTTTAAGGCTGACTGTCTGGCTTTATGTGCCACCTAGACATTTAACTCCATGTGGTTATGTCAAACTTTCCACTTCCAGTGCCATCTAATTTCCTCATCTCTGTTTCTCCACTTTCCCAATCCTTTTGTTGAACCAATGTACTCTATTGTCCAACCCACTATAACTTTATACTTTATTACAGTTAGCACACAAATGTGTAGACACTAGCTCAAGATGCATGCCACAGTTGCCACTTTGCGTATTTTGTTCTTTGGTTCCTGCATCAGTCCTTCTGGATAATCATCCAGCTCAGGTGTCTGTGGTGAATTTGTGAAGATTAATTCGTTAATGGCACTCTGCGTACACTCCATTTGATTTCACCTCTGAGCTCTGCCTGCACACACATTACCTTTTATTTCTCAAAGGTCAGATCAGCCCGAATGTGACAGAAGATGGAAACAGCATGTTGCTGCTGTCACAAGAAATCTACATTACTGACAGTTCTCACTTTCTTTACATATTTTAACCATTCCTTTTAAACCCTCTAGACATTTCGGGGTACTGAAGATAAGATATAGGAACACCAGGTGGTTTTCTCTTCTTCTGCTAAAAAGGTCTGCTTCACCGAAGTCAGGATTTTAAAACGTAAAGATCTCATCATTGGGTCTACATAACTTAGACCCAGAACCAGCTACAGCAGTTGTGGTCTGAATTATGACTTCTGAAACAAAATTGCTCTTTGTTATAGACCTTGTTGTTCATGCATAGCATTAAATGTTTTCTGGATGGGCTCTGGTCCTGCCGCAGCCCTTTCCACCCATTCCGTCTGTTGATGAAAAAAGGTAAATAAAATTTCAATAAGCATTTTTTTAGCAAATGTTGCAGATTGTACAGGTCCTGAGGCAGTTTGAAATTAGTATTGTCACACTAGTGTAGGTATACTGCTCACAAAAATAATGAAATAATTTTGCAATGTATTATGGAAGACTCATGGGGTACACATAAACCGACTTTAGGTATTTTATCAACACTAATGCATTTTTCCAGTGTAAACAGTGTTTTATTGTGATGACCAATCTCGTATCCTCTTTTCAGAACTCCAAATATATACAAAACATTTAAGGATGACTTCCCAGACAACAATTCATTTGAACCCTAGACTGAAAAAGACTTTAATTTATGAAATACGAAATTAAAAAGCACCCTCTCCAGAACACTGGCCCTTTTGATCAGGGCATGATTCACACTAAGAGATCGTTCTTGAGAAAGGGCGGTGTATTTCTGTATTTTATTGTATGGGATTGGAACGCCTGACGTTTGGGCTAAAGCCTGTGTCTGTACCCAATACAGAGTGTTTTTTTAAATTCAGCCTATAGCAACACAATGTTGATTTAGACAACCTTAGTTAACACAATTAAATGTAGCCGT
Organism: Parotocinclus maculicauda; assembly: GCA_034780255.1. NCBI lineage: Eukaryota > Metazoa > Chordata > Actinopteri > Siluriformes > Loricariidae > Parotocinclus > Parotocinclus maculicauda. The sequence continues at coordinate 3,897 of JAUZSU010001096.1, forward strand.
GAATGTGCATGTTATACTCCAGTTTAAATTGTGCTGCTTCTCAGTACTCGTTATAAAAGTATTAGAGACCATGTTGCGTCACTGCTGGGGATCGTGTTGAAGTCTTTGTAATCTGAGAGAAGGAGGCAGCTTTAGGGTGTTTGGCTGTAGCTATTTTAAGATAGTTCACTAAGGCATATGCTGTAGGGCTGGCTAGCATCTATAATAATTTTAAAGAGAAAAAAGAAGCACGTATGTGAATAACTAATTATATGAGGTGAGGAGGGAATACATTTGAAAGAGTTTTCTTCAATATTAAAAAACAAATCATTTATTTTTTATTTCTAGGTATATATTAGTGGGTTTGAGCATTTGGTAGGTACCTATCTTTTGCCTTTCCCCTCAGTCATTCACCCTATTTCCCTTTCATGCCTGAGTATCTCCATGACGACCCCATCCTCTCCATCTCCCTGTCTCTCTCTCTCTCTCTCTCTCTCTCTCTCTCTCACACACACACACACAATCCCTTTCTGACTCTGGTGTGCGTCATACACATGAAAAGTGCCTTGTTCCCCTTTGAAACTCAGTCTAGCCCCCACACATACTCACCTGCAAAATCCCAGTACTACTTTGCTCGTCGTCCTGTGCGTTCAGCAAGACGTCACACATTAGGTTCTCTGGGTGAGCATCCACTTCAGTTGAAGGAGCAGCGGATAGAAAGAATAAAAGAGAAACACACATAGAGAGGGAGGGCATGAAGTCTTATTGTTCTTAAGCAGCGTGCGCTGGGAGGTGTGGCATCTTCCGGGCGTTGTCGTGGAGACAGAGGACTGGCCAAGCGCTGTTCTCTCTCTTCCTCCAGGCTCAACACCGAGACGCCGATCACGCGGAGGCTGATCCTTATGGCAAGAGCCGCAGCCACAGGTAACCAGCACACACATTTTTCTTTACACAGACGATGAGCAAGTTCAATAGAACAACAGATCTGAGCATAAATGTAACAGAGCATACATAAGCGTTCGTGTTGTAAAGTGATTTGGTGCAACACAAAGTGTGCATGGTTTTGTGTGTGCATGAAACAGGTAATATGAGTGCTACAGAGTGTATGTCTGTGGCATCTCCAGTGTGTGTGTGTGTGTGTGTGTGTGTGTGTGTGTGCATTGTGAGTCATAAAACAGGACATGGTGATGTGTACTCTGCCTGTGGCTTCAGAAAGATGCAGCAGATTCCCACAGTGCACAGTGTGAATCCACAGTCCTTTCCTGCAGTGCTTGCTGATGAGAAGTGTGTGTGTGTGCGCGTGTGTGTGAGTGAGAGTGAGAGATGTATCATTGTGGTTTGTTATTTTTTGGAATTGTAAAAGTGCACATTTCATTACTAAAACTTAGTAAAATTACTTGGGGCTTGACATTCTCACATGTATGTGTGTCAGTGATTGACCTGATGGTTAACACACCTGCCGTCTGGGATAGTTGGGTGTCAGAGTTAATATCCCTGCGCTCACCAGATCTGTCTCTGATGGATACAGGCAGCAGAAGCTGTTTCCTGCAAGGCGCAACCTCTGTCTCTCTGTTGCTGATAGCAGTGTGGTAGTGGTAGATCCTGCTGTCAAGGAAAGTACAAAAAAGCCGGCTATTTTACGGAAGAGGGGGTAAAAGTTGATGAAGTTGTGCCTCCAGCAGCTCTTATGCTGTATAACCAGTCAGAAGAAGAATCTAAAATTAAATGAGGAAATACATTTGTAGGTACAATAGAGTGTATGCGTGTTATTCACATTTTACGGTGAGTTATGGGCTCAGTGGACATGAAAGAGCATGATCGAAAGAAAGGGTAAAGGGCAGAGAAGATGGGGATGTGTGGTCATTTATATTTTAGATGTCTCAGTAATTGCCTCAGTGATCTTACAAGGGATCCTAGGGAAGATTATAAGTGTAAATGATGTGGTTAAAATTTGTATTTATATGAACGTGAAGAGTAACATTTCCTTATGAAAATGCACATAAAACAATGTGAGTTGTCTTATATATCAAACTGAATGGAGCAGAATTGTGAATGCACAGAAGTGTATTCATAAAAAAAAAACTGTTTCTGGATAAGTTAACACTAGGTGGTTTAGTATGTACAGTTTGGCTCCGTTAGTAAGCCTTAGACATATTTAAAAAAATGCATCGCGTTTGCATCTTTGACAGTGGTCTCCATAAGGAATTTGTCTGCTGCACTATACACTATTTATAATTATGCATCATTAAGTATAATTGCATACGCTATGCTAGAACAGTGTTACACAAGAGACTGATTTATGTAGATGGGCAGTTCTGAGAGACTTGAAAATCATTGTCTTGGTTTCTTATATTTTTTGGTGAAAAAAAACACCAGAGTTTGTTGTATATGGTAGATACTGCATTTGCATTTTTGAATTTTACTGCTGCAGTGTATGCTATGTACAATTATACATCATTAAGAATAATTGCCTATGCTTTCCCAAGAAAGTGCTGCATAAAAGACTGATTTATGTAGATGGGCAATTCTGAGAGTTCTGAGAGAATCACTGCCTTGGTTTCCAGAATTTTCTTGTAAAAAGCATCTGTGTGTCGTACTTTGCAAGAGCTACTTGTGTATGGGAACCTCAAGTGTAAGTGTGAGACAGCCTGTACGTCATGGTTAAAGTCCATGGCATTCAAACAGCTGTCAGCATTGCACTTGATTGCCAAGCTAAAAAACTGTTCTTGTATCTGAGTAGTTTTTTATAATAATACCCCAAATAACCAATTTTATTTATCAGAATGATGTTTATAGTTATTTATTAAAACCGTTTAGAAAGTAAATAATTATTGGACTATATACTGTGGATGAACAGAAACAAGCTTTTTCATAATAACCACAAATCTACAAATTAAACAAGATGGTGGTTTTAATTGATTTATTAATTATTCCAAATTATAAAAATGATCGTGAGTTATTAAAAAAAAGGCAGTAAGACTGCAAATATAATGAAAAACATTTCAGGAATGAATGGCAATGAGTTAAAAACTTACACGTCAGCAAAGCCTGCCTGTAACCCAGATGATTAGTGTTTAATTAATCATGGAAGCCAAAACACATGATCACAATTACTACCTTATTGAGCAGCATCTGAACTAAGAATTATCCTCTTCCATCTAGCAATTAAATGTACTTTGAACCACAACATATACTGCCTACAACTAATGTGTCTATGATGTTTATGAACAAACCCTTTAAATGAGTAATCAATTAATGACATCATGCTGTTGTACTTGCACAGTGCAGTGTGCATACTCTGCTGTAAAGACACAAACTTTACAGACACTCATTGAAGCTTGTGCCTCTCTTGGAGTATATGGTGCAAACATATGCGTTAATAAGACTAAAAAGGCTGATACTAACACTAATTAGATAAATGACTTTCATTGTGTCATATTTAATCTTATACAGACACAAATGGTTCAGTGGCAGTGAATGGAGTGTGGGCGAGTGCAGTTTACACAGTAAAAACATCTTGGCTTTTATTGGACTTATTTTGTTTGTGCCACCCATAGCTTGATTTATGTTGATGATCAACCTCTTAACTAAATTCAGGACTTAAACTTCATTAAATCATCACCAGTAAGTGCTTAATTAATTTTACTTTATTTACAAAATTTACAGTTAAGCCAAATTAAAACAAGCTGTATTTATGTAAAATCACTTTGTTTTAGTCAATGAAACAAACAACTCCACTGTAAGGCTATAAGGATCCATATGCTCTGGTTGTACTGTGGCTAGCCAGTAAAATTTAATTATCATACGTAACCATGTGCTTCTCCTATTTTAAAATCCACTAGCTGCCACTGGACTAGGTATCAGGTTCAGGATCAGTGAGAGTAGAAAACTGTACATTGACCAAATGTAAAAAAATTATACCATCTACTATCATTGGTATAGGGCTATATATATATATATATAAATCATATTGTACTGTACAGTTGTCTGTATTAATGGATGTATTTTATAAAATTTTTCAGTGCTTGTGCAAATATTTTTGGGTATCTAGGGTGCCTACCAATCAATAAATCCAATAACCCAGTAATTCTTTGTGGGATGCCTAGTTCTAAAAACATCAACTAGCTGTTCAGATTAATATTTGGCTGGATTTTTCTACGTCAAAAACCAGCTCATAATAATCCTGCCCCTCATATGAGTAGTTCCTTCACTTTGAGAAGTACGAATGGGACAGTAGCAATAGGGCACCACCGTGTTCTCGCCAACCCATAATTAAATACACTTCTCACAAAAATAAGGGAGAATCTGCTGGACAATCTGATCCTGTCAATGCCACATCACTGTCAGTGTGTTTTGTCATTCTTGGGTGATCATACACCCTACTGAACAGTCAATATGTACCACTCTCATCCAGTTTACCATTTTGCTATTCTGCCTGAACAGCGAACACCTTTCTTTTCCTTTATTTGCTTTTCTTGTTTACTGAAATCAATCAAATCGCTTCATATTTATTTTGAAATGTCCTCTAATTTTTATGAGCAGTGTAGCAGCTAAGAGCTAAGCAAAGGAACTGTGGTTTTTGGTTGCTCAGACAAGCACAAATCGCTACATTGGCTCTCAGCCAAAGAGGACAGAAGAGCTGAGTGAATAAAGATTGTTTTAATGGCAAAAACCTACAGTCTGCAAAGACCTGTGCGTGTCTGCAAACCACTTTGTGTCTGACAGCTTTTTCAGCCTTGGTTGGTACAACACTGAACTGGCAACTTTACCAACTTTTCATGGAAGAACTGCAGACGAGTGAAATGTAAGTATTTTAGAAATTATTTGTCCAAGTTTAGCACTAGATAATACTAACTGTTGTGCCAATACCTTAGATATTATGATTATTTTTATTATTAATATTATTATTATTATTATTATTATTATTATTATTGTGTAATGTATTATGTATTATTGATCCACATTAATGTTAGTACTAATAGTGAATTAGTGGACTGTCTGGAAGGAAAAAATGGAGAATGGGTGTGGATTTGAAGGCACTCATTCTGGCACCTGTCCTGATGGACTGTACATTCAGGCTTCTGGAAATTTCCTATCTTAGCTTATTTTTTATAGATTGTTTCTGTCGATCTGTGTTTCCTTTTCAAAGTATCCTATTATACTGTACTTGTGTGGCTTATGAATTGATTTGATAAGAAAGAATTCTATATCTATGTGGTGCTTTTCTGTGTATTATTCATATCTGAAAATATCATAAACACAGTATATTCCAATGGACAGCAGATTTTTATGTGGTCCATTGTTCTATAACTATTCTTTCTGTCATTGTTCTTATTTTAAACTATAGGTTGCACAACCTAGGTCATAATTCCTGCTATAAACTATAGGTGTGAATCTCAGTGTAAAACCATAAAACTCTAATGGAGTAACTTAGAATAAAAGCTAATGCCTATTTCAGAAGAATTTTATGTTACAATGATTTTTGAGATATGAATTCCTTCGTAAGTAGAATTATTTCTTTAGTTATGTTTGCAGAGTTTAATTGATTTTTGTGGCATTGAGGGAAAACCCTTATGCATTATTTTTTTACTGCTCTTGGTGTTTAGGGAACATAACGTGGCCTTCCTTACTGACTCACCGGAGAGAGGCATACTTGGCGAACAGCTTTCCATCAAAACTCTCGAGCCTCATTTTAAAGCATAGGTTTGTTGATCTACAGTTGTTTTATTACATATTATTTATTCTGTCGTTTTTCTGAATTGTAATTATTTTTTGATTTGCTATGAGTAACAGGAAATGGAATGTTTTTTATGTAATAGGCATTCATGTAATGGTGTCCTGCAATGATGTTGGTGTTTGTTTATTCAGTTGTTTTCGTCACAGCTTCATGTCTAACGTCATTACCAAACAAAGAGACCATGGAAGAGACCTTGATAAGAGCTGGAAGTTCATCTTTGAACATCTGAGATTCACATTATGTTTGACAGACAGTGTTACAGCATTGATTGAGTCAGCAGATTGACGTAAGTTACTCAGTATTTAACCTGAGCATTTTAATAATCAGTTGGATTAGATTACTATTCTTGTCTCTAATAATATGGAAGACAATTTTAGTTACATTTTTGTTGTTCTAACAGAATGGAATCTTTCAGTGATTTCAGTGACTTTCCATAAGACATCACCATACGCTTGTTCATTATAACTGCCTGCTGGAGCTATTTGAGGAATGCTCTGTGTCAGTGGGTTTCAGACATGCAGCAATGACTGTAGTGCCGGCATTGTCTGTTCTCCATAAAGTAAAATTGTCAGCCTATTACTCCTGCTGGGGAAAATCCAACATTCAAATACATTATATGCCATTGGTGCCTATATTTTTAAACTTGAAAAGTTACTGGTTAAATACAATAAATATTTTTATTTTAATAAAATTTTTATATAGTGTATCATGTTGCTTAAATTTAAACTTATGAATTGCATTCATGAACAAAAGAATAATATCAAGTGCTTGTTCTTTTTTCTTTTTCCAGACGATGCAGTTGAAGATTTTTAGCATGACACCTTTTGAAGGCATGTACCTGGATGTACATATGTACATAGAGGCTGTGCTGTAAGTAGTGGACGATGGCACAGGACGATGCACTGGAGCAGATTAGTCTACAGTAAAGCCAGTAAAAGCAGGATAAGATTCAAAATATTTAAATTGTGCATACAGCCTTTATACAACAAGCAAGAAATAAATAATGTAAATTTTTTAATGGTCTGTATAATAGAGGTTGAGTCAAAAGACCCAGGACACCCTTTTATTTCAGAAACGCATATCTAGAAAAGGCATATCTAAATACCATAGCAAGGAATGGGTGAGCCTATCTTTTAGGCTATGCCTGGAACATGTCCACCATATTGGCTCAAACAAAGAAAATTGTCTCAGAAATCCACTGCCGCAATCATATATGCAAAAACTATTGTGGTTCAAGAAGATTTCTAAACTCTTGTTGTTCATCACAGTTAGCTGAAGATGGAGTTTCTGGGGAACGCAGCTGACAAATCATAAAAACAGACTTCAACAACCGACACCCAAAAAGACCACCAACTCCACACAGCACTGTTGTATATAGCCAAACTCAGAGAAAACAGTACTCAAGCCACGTAGTGGTCGTCCAAACACTGCTACCCATGAAGAAACCTTAACAATGGTTTTGACAGCCTTTGTGAAAAGTCCATGACGTGAATTGTCTGTGATTTTTAACTCACCTTGTACATTAACCTAATAAAAAAACTACACTACCAATATAGCACACTTAATCCTTTCCTGTTTGTATTACATATTATGTAAATGAACTGTTGGGCCTCAACTTTGAGAAGGTTTGCCAGGACATTTATAATGTGTTCATTTTCTAATAGGACTACTGTGAAATCTAACTGGCACAATTTAGTTTTTCCTACTGTTAAGCATTAAGTACTGCTGGACCAGGTGGTACACTAAATACCTTTGTTTCAGACGTTGTGTGTGATTTGTTCTAGTAATCTTTCTGTCAATAAAACCTAAGTCAATATGAACTGTCTTGTATGCTTCAGTGTTTGATATTTAACATGTTAAGTGACATATAGATCATCCTTCGCTTTTTCCACATTTTGTTACGTTACAGCCTTATTCCAAATTGTATTAAATTAATCTCTTTCCTCAAAATTC
>JAUZSU010001107.1:0-11565 GCA_034780255.1 Parotocinclus maculicauda
GGGCATGTTCGTTTAATCGGACCAGCTGGTTATTGGGACCAAAACGATCGCGTCCCGATGTGGTCCCATTAACCGGAATCGACTGTATTACAATAGCTACAAATAGATCTATATTTTACTATATATTTGCCTTTTTTTATTACTTTTTTTTTATGTATATTTCTTATCACACCCTGGAACTTTGCACTAGGAATTTAAACGTATGTTTTACATGTATAACAATGCACGTGACAATAAAAGTCTAAGTCTGCACTATGTGTAACCGAAACCGAACATTATGCAACATGGGCAGCAAGGGCACTGGGTAGGTATCGAGACAGTCCTGATGAACACTCAGTAACAGCAGTCATGCACTTGTTTGTTTAAAAAGAAGGTGCACATTAACATGGCATTTAGCAGATGTGACCAAAACACTCGCACTGTAGAACCCTGCTTCCACACGGCTGGCATTTCCTGCATTTACAAAGACATCAAAACGACATCGTTCAGTATAAATGATTTAGTCTCATCACTTGCTTTTCCTGTGGTTGTTGAATATTTGGTGCATTTCTAGTTTAAATTTGTAGGAATTGCTTTGCAGGTTGGATGTGCCAGTCCTATAATGTCAAGCTGTACCTATTATTTTTGGGTAGCAGTTTAATCTTGGCAGGCACATAACAGTCCCTTCAGTGTCACATCCGAGCTTCCAGGAGGTATTAATGGATTGCGTACATCAAGAACAATACTGCGTGTGATGCCTCTTTCTTATTTTAACTCTGTATTCTTGTTCAGAAATGCTCTCCATCTGTGCAGCTCTTTGAATCAAGAACATGGCTAGTGGTTATGTTTGGAAGCTTGCATGGTGTTGAATATCGCACCATATTTCATAACTGTTCGTTGGCACTTGTACACTTCCCTTTATAGCGCGCTGGCACCGACCATTCGGAGTAATGTTCTGTAACGGTCATAAATGCCAAACTTTCAGTACAGGTCTCATTCAGGGCCATTTAACTGCATGTCATGATACCCAGTCCTTACATAACCTTTGGCCGTGTTGTTGTTTTCCTGGGCCCTGGCGGTCGTTGCGAGTGGTGGCGCATGTGCCAGGAGGAACTCGTGTACCCGTGGGGCCTTACTAAAGCTGCCAGTCACTCACACAATGGACTAGCAGCATTCCTGCAACTCCAGCCAGTCACAGGCTGCACCATTTTAAAATCACTCTCATTGTGTCCCTGCTGCCATTGTTTGTTCAGACAAACCTTTTATCAAAGACATCATCGTTTGACCACGCTGGGGTCAGGCCAGGCCAGAGCATGACAATGCCAAGCAGAAACATACGGGAATGTGAAGAATTCGAGAGGATGTGGGATATAATAAAGATTACAATTTTTTAATTGGTTTATCTAAACTTTGAATTAAATATCAATTCGATATTAATTAAATCATTTTTGTGAGCAGTATATATCAATGGTGCCAGTGCTTCTGGATCTCTCTGTTTGTGTCTCATCTACAACAATGCGTGACGTTTCCTATTCAGACTGAATTCCTGGACTAAATGTTGTTGTTTTTTTTGCTCTAGAGTGAAGAATGGCTGCTTTGAATGAATGCGAGAGACACCCAGCACCCTGCAGCCGCCTCTCCAGGGACCTCCACCGATTCCATGCCATGTCCTCCTTATTAAATGAGCCTTTTTAAAAGAGCATTTGGTTGAGCATTGTATAAATCTGATGCTTTAAATGTTTGATTCATTTTTTGTTTCAAAGCAGTTCATAGTTCTGCTTAAAAAGGTACCGTTTTCATCGAATGCCCTCATCAGCAGGTACACAGCGTTTACAAGCATTACTGATTTAATCTCATTTATTTTCCGCTTGCATTTCAGGTGTACTATGAACTTTAGTATTAGCATGCTGTTTTTTTTTGGCTGAGCAGAAACACTGTATGTACAGGTATTCAGTTTTTCAGGGGTTCACCTGTGAGGCATTCAGCTTCTGACATTTTCTTACCGGGTTAGAAAAATTGCAGTTTACAAAGTGTTACGGCCCGTGCGTCCTCCATTTACGTTATCAGCCCTATCCCATAATCCCAGTGGCTTTCACGTGTCGTGTCAACTTTAGGCACGACCCCAGGTGTAATGCAGATGGACTGTGCTCCATGCCTTTCGCTCCCCCTCTTCTCCTGCTTGGTTGGGAGCACACTGCCTCTTTTCCTCGCTCCCAAACATACAGAATGGACAGAGGGGGAGGAGTCGAATGGAAGAAAAGAGGAAGCATCTATTCTGGGACTAAACAAAATGCCAGATGAGATGCTCGTCTCTGAGCTGCAACAGGGCCAGCAAAGGGTCAGGGATAACGTTACTCGAACTGACGTGAATAAAAGCAGCTCATGGAAGGTGCCTTATGAAAGGTGCCACCTCGGAGGACACTTGCAGATAAAATAGATTTTTGACAGCCAAACTGATCAAAACCCGACGGTCATTCTCTCAATTATAGAAAGCAAAGCTCGCACGTCATGAACCCTCAGAATTCAACACATACTACACATGGTCATCATGTAGAATAATATGACCCAGATCAGAGAAGTGTTTCCTTTAATATCCAGCTAATTTTTCATTCTTTTTTTTTTCAGTATCGTACTGTATACACGGTGTGCCGTGCTTTGAGTGGATGGCGCACATTCTGGTATAGGATTTAAACTCAATCTTTGCCTTACTGTTGTAATTTATTGTAGTCTGTATTAACTTTTATGACAAAACTAGAGCAGGGGTGAGCAGGAGAACGAGACACGTGGTACTTTATAGCTTGAGATTGGCATGTTTCGACTTTAGGTACGGCAGAGTCCCTTATTTCAGTTCATTTGATATACCCAAAGCAAATGTGAAACATTTGAGGCCTGTAATGAAAAAATAGAGTATTTTCATGGTATCTTGTTGTACAGTTGTTGGTACCGATAGTTAAGAATGTGAACGTAACCTCTTGAAAGTCCTTCAATATTTCATTCCCTTCTGGTTAAGGGAGCTTTCCTATCAGAAAGCACAGATCAGAAAGTTAAATTGTTATTCAAAGGAAGCACAGGGCATGCTTTCGGTAAGGTACAAGACCTAATCATCAAAATATTGTCAAATGCACGCTGCTTTATGTGACTTAGGTCCCGGTTTTGGGTACAATGCTGCAGTAGTCTCTCTCTATCTTACGTTGACCACTGATACAGCACAAGGAAATGACTTTCCCCAAAAAAGCAGTTTAACAGAAAAATCAGGCAAAGCAGTCGTGTGTAGTTTGGCTTAGCGAGTTATTTTGCTTTATATTGTCACATTGTTGATGGAACTGCAATCCATATAGCAAGTGTTTCAATGACGAACCGCACAAAACAAATGAAAGCACATGAATACGGCATTAATATGCAAGTTCAACCTAGGTTTCGTTTAGTGCATAGCTGAGTTGATTTGAGTTTTAAGAAATTGGTTGAATAATTATTGTACCATCTTTTGAATCTCAGAGTTCAGTGTTCCTCTGAGAGAACAGGCATTTTTGAAGTTTTGTGAAATCTGTTTCGTTACAGTTGTATTTTATTTGCTGCTGTGTACTTTTAAGAAAAAGGAAAAACAAAACGTTGGACAGTCGACATCGAAAAGGTTACAACTGTGGCAAAGCTGTCATATGTCCTCCTAGTTTGGTTAATGAGAAGCTGCATTTATTACACTTAACCAGAGTGAAAGGGAAAAACAAAAGAGGAGAGAGAAAGTGTTCATGGCTACGTTTATTGTATTTCATGTTTATTGGTTTTCATGTTGATTCATTTTATTCTTTTTTTTCCCCTGGGTGGAAAAAGGAGAGTGATGGCAAATACATTTTGGAGCATTTGCATAGCGTTTATATTTATCAGACTTTTTGCTTTCAATAGAGCTATTGCAATAAAATGTGGTAATGTAACTGTTGGCTTTGTGAGCTTTTGTTTGTATGTGCTGGAGAGAGAAATTATGAGTACGGGAGAGATGTAAATAAAACATATCGGCGTACTACGCTAATCACAAAGTTTGGGATCGTATGGAAAAATGTGTGAAAAAACGCATTTTATTCACGTTCATTAAATTCACTATGACTTTTATTTCATTGCAGACAGAATGAACCTGAGCTATTTAATGTTTTGTCAGGTATTTAATTTAATTGTTAATAAACATCCGTTCTGGCATTTTATGCCTGCATCAGATTCTTTAAAAAGTTTGTTGCAGTTAGGTCTAGTAAGGAGGTTAAACAACAGTTTTAACAAAAGTTTGAGTCTTTTGAGGAGCAAAGATGGGCACAGGATTTACAGTTTGTCAAAAACAATAGTGAAAAAATATTGAAATGATTAAAAGCAATGAAGCATTAGATAGGATTAGCATTTTTCTGCCTCTACAGTACATAATATCATTAAACGATTTAAGGAATGGGGAGGAATTTCTGTGCATAAAGGCCAATGACACAAGCCTAAACTGAAATATAATATAACCAGATGGGAAACTGATGACTTTGTAAAGCACTACAGAACATTCACAAATGCTATTTAAAACTTTAAGTAAAGTCAGATTCATTTCTTTAGTGCTTTTTACAATGGATTGTCTCAAAACTGCTTTACAGTATTAAATACTGCTCACAAAAATGATTGGATACTTCAAAATGAAATCTCCCATAATTAAATATCCCTGATTTTTTTGTGAGCCGTGTATTATGATTATTTAAGATGGACCATCACAAAGTGGAAACTCTGGCAAAAGATTATTTTTGCTAAAATTCTAAACTAAGAGATTTACAAAACTGAATTTTTACAATCGGATGGAAATTGACCAAGTTATGACTTTTTCAGCTTCTGAGATTTACATACCATAATTTTATTGGCTGATTTTTATATAGTTTTAAAGTAAAAACAAAAGCATCTCCTTTAACAGGTCACATGATATGTAGCATCATGCTTTGATTTGACTTCACTTCCTACTAAGCAAGTAGGCCTATAAATCCTATAGCAATGGTTCTTAAAGAACAATGATCATGTAGTGAAATCTAATCAGGTTTCCCTTAGCAACATTAAGAAGAAATACTTTGGTCATAGTTAAAAGCTGCTTAGCCATTTGCAAGAAAACAATATACTCGCTGTTTTCCCCCTCTGCATTTCCCATCACCTCTTTATCCCCCTGCTTGATAAACAGTAGTAATATTATTCTTGTTCCCTCTTGTTTTTTATCTACCATAAAAGGGTGTGAAATTAAATAATGCATATAGTTCTTAATCTTTAACATTTAGAAACATAAATAGTCAGAATATAAATTTTGTTGTATTTCTAAGTAAAAAGAATATATTTTAAAAAACATGCAATATTTTTAAGTTTGTTAAAACATGCAATTTTTCCAGATGTCAAATGTTAACTGCATGTGCAGGAGATATAATTATTATACAGCAAAAATGGGCTTATAGAATAAAACAATGGTTTGTATTTCTAAGTCACTGCCCGTGCCTGCGTGTTCCTCCCCCAGTCCAAAGACGTGTTAGGTAAATTGGTGTCTCTAAATTGTCATTGATTTGTGTATGTATGACTTTTCTTGGAATGAACTTGTGTATGGATCTAACCTTGTGTGTGTCGCTGGATGGCCACTGATGCCGATAAGTGACGTTAAAGAAGCCAAATAAATAAATTAATGTACACATTGTGCCTTTTACCATTCAAGTCAAAACAGCTGTTAAACATTTAATAAAAGAAAACTATTTTAACAACATTTACTAAAGTGATCAACTCCATGATTTAATACTCCATTGAGAAACGTTTTGCTTTAATTACAGCCATCAGTCTATTTAAATATGTCTATTAAATATCTACTGGCATTGCACACACTTTTGGGAGTATTTATTACTTCCTCCCTGCAGAATTGTATAATTTCAAAGAGTGAAAAGTAATAAAATCAGAATCGAAAATGCAGTTTGTTAGCTTACCACTGCCGTTTGAGTCTTGGCGGTGCCCTCTGACTGAGCCAGGTGTCACGTGAGTGTAATGGCCTGTGTTTTGTGTCTGAGTGATAGCTTATACTGTATACTGGAACCCTGTTTAGCATATCAGATGTACGCGTTTGCAGATGCACTCAAACAATCCCATGACAAAGCGGGGTAAAACGGGAAATTAAGATATCCATGGCTATTATAAATGCTGATGCTTTTGCTGTGGAAGTGTGTGAGCATGTCTGTCTCGTCTTAATGATTGCTGCTGCGTCCTAATCCACATCCTATTCTTTTTACAGGGTACTTTTGTATAAGTATAACATCCAGTCCAACAGTGCACAGTTCCAAAGCCAAAACACTGTAATTATGGACATGTTCTGCATGTGATCTAACTACAGGTTTAACATTTACACTTATCTCACTTTGTTCTCAGATGTGTCCGGTATGATTCGTATTTGGGATACGACCCAGAAGGAGCACTTGCTGAAGTATGAGTATCAGCCCTTTGGGGGGAAGATAAAGGACATCAGCTGGACAGAGGATAGCAAGCGTATTGCTGTGGTGGGAGAAGGACGGGAAAAGTGAGTGTCAGTCTGAGAAACTACTGTAGTCTGTGTGGTTTTTTCTTTCTTCCAATTATAATCATTATTTTTCATATTTTTTTCCCATCTGAGAAGGATATCTCTCAAAGCAAAATGTAAACAATGCTTTTGGTTTCACAGAAAAAAATAGAAATAGAACTATAAACGATGGTTCCTGTACTTGGTCCAAATATCAGAGGCTGCACAAGGCTTTATTTGCTGAGGTGTTTTGAAGAAATACAACTACATATAATTACTTAAAAATGGATTTTCACTGAAAAAAGGCTGCATTGTAGGCCATGACACTATGATCTGTCTAATCAGATCATCCACCTCTATCATCAATGACTCATTTTCATGCAGTTAAAGAATCGCTATTTTATCTAAATGAAACGCGTATGAGAAACCTAAAACTGCTGATGGTGTACACCTGTCTCACTTGTGACTGTGGTAGCCTAGTGGTTAAGGTACTGGACTCTGGACCAGAAGATCCAGGGTTCAAATCCCACATCTGCCAAGCTGCCACAGTTGGGCCCTTAAGCAAGGCTCTTAACCCACAGCTGCTTAAATTGTAAGACTGTATAAGTTGTAAGTCGCTCTGGATAAGGGCATCTGCTGAATGCTGGAAATGTAAATGTAATGTATTATAATTAACTCATTATGAGCGAAAAGAGAGAGTAATTAAAAGCAAAGGAAAAACAACTCTGCTAAAGGAATCCAAAAGAAAAGGAAAAAAGCAGCACATGTTAGTTTTACCAATAAAGATTTGCAATTGTTTTGTGTGTGTGGGCTGGGGGGGCACAGCTTTTCCTATATACCCATACGGGTGCTCGAATGGGGAAAAATAAGGTTGTGAACCCCTGCTGTAAGTTTGACACAGACCGCATGATAATCTTCCACTGTAGCACTAGCATCTAGAGAGCCTAGTTTTTTGCTTTTGTCATTGATAGAATAGAATAGAATACAATAAAATTCAACTTTATTGTCATTGCACATGTCCCAACGAAATGCAGTTTGCATCCATCCAAAAGAGCTTAGCATATATATAAATATGTATATTAAATGTGTACAGTTATGCTGTGACTACGTATGTACAGGTAATGAATGTACAGACAATAAACAGGTTATAAATATGAATAATGTAAAGGTGATTCCACATAAACTAATAGTTATTCCATCGAATCTCTAGTTATCAGCTAAAAGTAATCTAAATTCCTTTTATCTCATGGTGTTTTAAAATTAATTCTCATTAAAAAAAGAACACGAGGAATTACAAAGAAGACTTAATTGTGGATGTGGTTCTTTTGCAGTGTTTTTTGCATATGTAACTAGAAGTTGATTCATATTTTGGGCTTGTTGGTGTAGGTTCTAGTCTGGCATTTTGTAAGTAAGTGTGTGTGTGTGTGTGTGTGTAGGTTTGGGGCAGTGTTCCTGTGGGACTCTGGGTCATCAGTAGGTGAGATCGTGGGTCACAGTAAGATCATTAACAGCGTGGATATTAAACAGACTCGGCCATACCGGCTGATCACAGGCAGTGACGACAACTGCACCACCTACTTCGAAGGGCCACCCTTCAAATTCAAGTGCACTCTGAGTGTAAGTCATACCGTGCCGTGTCCCAAACCACACACTTAATTTATTATCATCACGAGCAGCAGGGTTGCAGGAACTTTTGTTTGACTTAAAATGTGCCCCTATCAGTGCAGGCTGTGTGACAGAATGTCTAGAGGGTGTGTCCTCAAATGGAAACTGGACCGGTTTAAAGATATTTTGGCAGGATTAGAATGGTATGTGTCAGAGTTGGTTTTATTGGCACTCTTGGGACATTTCTGTCTGGCTTTTAATTTGACGTTTGAGTTAATAGTGGAATTATAGATTAGTCAGATTTAAAAGCATTCCTGTGTCCACCGTAATGCAAATCTACAAATCTTTAGTAATCTGATTGTATCACATTTCATTTATAACCAGACTGTGGGAGTTGGTTCTGTGCATATGTTAGTGCCACAGTGCTTTAGCCAGCTGCAGTACCTATACCTGGAGGACACCTGATTAAAAAGCACTTGATTTTATTTCATTAAACAAGACCATCAGAAAAGAATTTCTTCCACCATCACCTCTATTTCATTTTTTAAAATGCTCGGTTTGATTATTTTTAAAAAAATGTTTCATAGTTGAGTTTAGCGCAAATAATACTCAAACTTATTTCAAAGCCTTTTTGAGTCATCTTAACCAAAGGTGCCAATATATTCTAGACCTGAGTGTGTTCCCTGTTTTACTGAGTGTTGGGTAAAGTAGGTTTCTGTAGGGAGTGCCCGTGTGTGTTTCGGCAGCATTGGCTGGAATGTGCTGCATGTACAGACATCTCTAGCCCAACCCCCTCGAACCCTTTTTTCCCCCCTTAGTTTATTACTCCGTTCTGAAGCGTTTTATGGCAATCCTGACTTTAGTTGGTTTAGTTCAGAGTGTTGTGTGCTAGCAGCTTGTGTGGTTTACACACTTAACAAGAAATTCAAATTATTTAAAATAAATTATACTACATGTAAATATTCTAAACTGTTTGTTTCACAAAATTGTCCTGACAAACACACACTCGCGTGTTATAATACAGACAGTGATCCAGCCTGAAAGAACATGCTTTATACCTGTTCATCTCTTAATGAAAATTATAATATTACTGATATTAATATGATATTTGAATTACAGATATTACAATAAAAAAACACCAAACCTGTCCCAGGAACAATTCTCCATAGCCGTTTGTAAAATAATCATTAAAAATGTCCTTCTGCCATCCAGACTGCACACTACCCTGGCTGTGTTACGATGGGAAATAACCATTTAAATCACTAGGAAATGGCTATAGAAAGGTTTTGTAGCTGTAAAATGTTTTATTTTACTGGAAATCATGTAATAAGAAGCATATTAGACTTCTGTTATCAGGCGTATTATAACATCAGGCTTTAGTGTAGAGACTTTTTACATCCTCTTTTTGCACTACATTTAACAAGCAAATGTTCTTGTTAATGGCAGCTCCATCCTGTAAATGTAACATAACCACAGGCTTTAGATGTAGAGCATTTGCCTGACAGTTTGTGCTGACGGAGCGCTGCAAACAGACGGGAAAGGTGTGTAGTGGATATTATCTGGGCTGTGGTAATGTAACGTAGAAATGTAGCACGAGCACGTTCGGTGTTTTATGTTTTATTTTAATATTTGAATTCACTGTTTAAGTTGTTCTGGAAAAAAGTGCAGATCCTGTTCGTGTATGTACTATCGTGTTGTGTAAATATCCTATGTTGTTTTATCTCTTTTGTCTTTTTACAGGACCACAGTCGTTTTGTAAACTCTGTGCGATTTTCACCAGACGGAAGCCGTTACGTTTCAGCGGGTGCTGATGGACAGGTAAGGTCACAAGATGTACAGTCCGTGACATGTTGTTTCCTGCGATATCAGGGAAAATTACAACTCAAACAACAAAGCAAAACTTTTTTTTCTTTTTCTTTAAATTGGATATTGTGGTCTGCCCTACTGTAGGTAAATAGTCCCCTCTGTTAAGGCGAAATAATTTATTTCACGGATGTATCTGTGTGTTTCTCTTATTGCAGATTTTCATTTATGATGGAAAGACCGCAGAAAAGCTTGGAACGCTGGGTGGAGACAAAGCTCATGAAGGTGGAATTTACGCTGTACGTACACTAGTTATCTAAGGTGTCTTTGTAGCACAGTCTGTATAAAAAGCACTGTGGGAAATGATTAATAATTAATCAAGTACGGTTTCATTTTTAAAGCGTGAAAAAAAGCGTTAAAATGTTTAAAATCCACAGTTTTTGTCTAGCAGAAAATGTATCATGAAACCCTGCATATAGATATAGCGTTATAGATAGGTATATTGGTACTCTCTCGACTTTAAATTGGAAATCTCTCTCTCTCATATTTTAATAGATAGATAGTCTTTGATTCTTATACAGGATGCTTATAAAAAATACAGGCTAACAGACAAACAAGCCACATGCTCATTCAGCCCATTCAGTGCAGTTGGTTAATAAACACCTGTACCCATGATTGCGTGTGTTTAGGTGTGCTGGGGTCCTGACAGCACTCAGCTCATCTCCGCATCCGGTGACAAAACGGTGAAGTTATGGGATGTGGCAAGTGGCACTGCGGTGACCACCTTTAACTTTGGCATGGATGTTATGGATCAGCAGCTAGGTTGCCTGTGGCAAAAAAATCACCTCTTGAGCATCTCATTGTCGGGTTACATCAACTACCTGGATAAGAACAACCCCAATCGACCCATCCGCACAATCAAGGTCAGTACAAAGATGCTCTTACAACTCTATAAGATGATCCTAATATCATCTCCATTCTATTAAGTACTGTCATTTGAGAACTAATTAGATGATTAACTATTTTAAACATGTTAGGTTAAGTAATTAACCACTGAAGAAAATGTAAGTGGAGAGTGTGGGTAAAGGTAAAAGGATGCTTTCTATTATTCTTTGTGAGTTAGGGCTCTTGGCTATGGATTAGGTTCAGCTCTACAAAGCTGCGACTGTTTGGCCATAGCCCTCTCTGCTCCAGTCGTGCCATATTGTGTAGTTGAGTTCAATTTCCCTTTTGTCATTCATTATTACTGGGTCACTGATTTCGATAGAGGGACAGGGTATTAAAATGCTTTAAACCTCACCATAAGAAATTGGGTAACAGAAGTTTGGGTACCAGTGTTTGTCTGTAAAATTATCGAGATTTAGCTACTTGGCATACCAAAAAAAAAAAAAAAAGAAGAGCGAATTCAGTCGCCGTATGTAACAGTTTGGCAGCCAGTTGTTCCATGAATGCACTTGCTAGCCTAAAGCCCTGCTCCGTCACTGGAGCGGTTAGCACAGAGCTGGAATGTAGACAAGGGGAACTGGCCTTGTATTAGTGATTAGGATGTGATACTGATCTGGTGTTTTAGACCTCTGGTACATTTATGGCATTTAGCAGACGCCCTTATCCAGAGCGACTTACAACTAATACAGTTTTACAATTCAAGCAATGGT
>JAUZSU010001118.1:0-11563 GCA_034780255.1 Parotocinclus maculicauda
GGGACAGTGATATGGCCCTGTAGCCCCTAACACACACACACACACACACACACACACACACACACACACAAAGACAGACAGAGACTACACACAAATATTCTTTACTGTCTTTAAGAGGTATTTCAATTGTCTTAATTGTTACTCATATTATGTTAATATATTCAGAACTGTGTTTGCACTGAACTTGATTTTTTTAAAGTTAAGTGCAATAGTGCAATATATATATTGTGTGTGTGTGTCTGTGTGTGTGTGTCTGTCTGTGTCTGTGTCTGTGTGTGTGTCTGTGTGTGTATGTGTGCGTCTGTGGGTGGGTGGGGAGGGGTGTCAGTGGTACAAATCAGGTAACCTGAGAGCCGTAATTAATGTTCTTTCGTACCAAATGGTGTTTCTCTTGGTCCATTAGGCCGCAGAAAAACACACGTACACATGAACCTGCAGTGAGGCTTGAATTCACGAACTTAAAGAGAGAAGAATATGAAGAATATTATGTTTTTCCCTATTGTGCTTTATAATATTTAGTACTGTGCAAATGTTTTAGGCCACCATTAGATTTGTTTAAGCGATGGTATAATGACCATATATAACATATTGCTGACTCTTAGACACAAACATTTTAAACTTGACTCAACACTCCATAAAACCGTTCCCATTGATCTTCATTCTACTATTTATGAGTGCATGTTTGTGAACCCCTTTGGAATGACCAGAATTTTCGTATTAATTATGAATAAAGATCAAAAATGTACTTTTAATGCCTTCACTGCATGAATTACAATTAATGCAGCAAGACTGTTGTGTTGAAAAGGTACCCTGGACTATAGAAGATAATGAACTAATATACTGAAGGAACCTGTCTTTTTAAGTGGGTGACCTGCAAAGATCCCACCAAGGGCACAATGTTCCTAATGCTTCTCTGGTTCTGTTTAAACCAAGAGCAAATTTTTTAAAATGTTTCTCTTTCTTCTACTGACCGTCCTGCAGAACAGACATAGTTCAGCCCAAAAGCACAATGGTTGGTGAGGGCAACTGGTGCACCCCTTACTAGGAGTTAAGTTTCTGGCAAATATCACACCAAGACCATACCATAGTGATACTAATGCTTCTGACTCAATACTTTGAAGTCTTTCAATAATCAAATAGAAATATTACTACTAGTGCTTCTTTTTATTTATCAGTTGGCGTCTTGCAACTATTGTAATGCTCCACTGTATAAAATGTGAAGTTTTGTTAAGAGAACATGGTCTTACTAATGAAATTCTACTCAGATTCCCTGCAAAGATCAAACCAACAACATAATGGTACTGATGCTCCTTTCTACACTGCTCACAAAAAAACGTGGAAAAAAAGCATTTGATTTAATTTCCTGAAAAATCAAAGAAAGTTTGATTATGCAAATGAGATGCAAACCCAATTATCATGATTGAGTAGTAAGTCACATATTAATGGGGTGAACAGGAGCATGTTAAACTGGACGAGAGTGCCCCCACATTAACTGTTCAGTAGGGTGTATGGTCACCCAAGACTGCCAAAACACACTGCATGTGATGGGACATGGACACGATCAGATTGTCCAGCAGTTCTTGTTGGATCCTCTTCATATTTATACAAACCTAGAGCACCATGTTTTTGAAGATCCACTTCTATTAGTGGCTGTTCTGCAAAGGTTAAACCAAAAGCACATTACTGATGCTTCTTTCTCTAAGGCTTAGCATCCAGCAAAGATCACTATAAAAGCATGCTTCTGATGCTTCTCTTTCTATGAATGGATGCCACGCAAAGATCACATAGAAAGCACAGTGGAACTGTTTCCAGGAATATGCATTCTACAAATATCTAACCAGCTACAAATGCTACAGATGCCTCTCACTGTGGATAAGCATCCAATGTAATGCTGAAGGGTCTGCGGCAGGGTTTTTTGTGGTGCTCTATAGCAACCCGAGCAGTCGCACAGGGCAGATGTTCATATTGTTTCTGCCCTATCTGAAGAGAGGCTCAGGTACAATTCAATCCCAAAACACACAAAGACGCACACTAACCCAGGTAACTAAATACAGCACCAGCAGAGCTCCAGATGGAGCCTGAACCTCTTAATAACACCTGAAAAGGCAAAGGCAGCCATGTGTGCGCTTCTTAAACTGTGTGTTTTCCATTGAAAGTGCGTAATTGCTTCACTTGGACTCTGGAATATAAAAACATGTTTTGGATGGTAATTTTACACCTAAAGCTTTAAGAAAATGACTCACGATGTTGTGTAATCCCTCGTTAGGTCTTGGATTCAGCATTTATTAGCAGCAGACTGAGACGGCTTTATAAAGCAGACAGTACAAACCCGCTCTCTCTCTCTCGCTCTCTCTCGCTCTCGCTCTCTCTCGCTCTCTCTCTCTCTCTCTCTCTCTCTCTGCTGTTTTTAAAGATTTCACAAGCCCTGTAAGTCATGTTGCAGTCGTGTCTGGTGGTTGAACAATAACCTTAAATCAGATCACTTGGGATAGTATGGAAAATGCAAATGAAAAAAGAAAAAGTGCTGTGTTTTTCACATTAATTTGACTTTACTTCATTGTAGACATTATGAACCCAAGATACTTCATGTTTTGTCTGTTTTATGAACGTGTTAATAAACATCCATTCCTTCATTTCAGGCCTACAAGACATCCCATAAAAAAGTTGGGACAGTCTGTTGTAATAGCAGAGATGGAGCAAGACATGTTGTGGATGTATTTTATCCCTAATGAAATAAAATGAATGAAAAGTTCTTTTTTTGTTTTTTTACCACTTTTGGTGTATTTAAAACTATGAATGGTAACTATAGTATTTCTACCATGCTTTTTAAGTAGCAAAGCTAAAGTAAAACAATGGCAGATTCATAACATACACATAGTTCATGGTAGAATCAATGTTAACTCTACAGTAACCTGAGTTACTATTAACTACTGGGTTTAGCTTTTAGTTCTAGTCGAACTATTAAGATATGTTATGGTAACTATGTGTATACTGTGAATGAGCCATGGTTGTATTACGGTACTTTGATAAACTCATGTTCGAGACACCATAGTACCCATTCATAGTTTTCTTTCCCGCTTAAAAAAAACATTGTAAAACTGTGTTTATTAAGGGGGTGTCCACAAACTTTTGTGTATATGGTGGAGGTTATGGTGCTTTTGTAAATATGGTGTGGTTTAGCACATAGTGTATTAATATTGGTGAACTGTTTATTTGGGACACTATTGTGTGTGGTTGGGGATGCAGTCATCAAGGTTAATGCTAAGGCATGTTCACAGTGCACACCTAATGGTGGAATAGTCATGAGGTAATAGATTATATAACAAATGAAACAGTTTTTGACATGTCCACAGTTCACTGGTGGTGGTAAAGTTGAAATGGCGTTTATCGGGTTTATCTGTTTATATGTCTATTTAGTAAAAGAAATGCTGGGTTAAGACACAGCCATAACGTTTTTTTGCTAAGGAGTATAAGCTGGACAGTGGACCGATTGTGTTGAGATGAGAGAATTGTGTTTATGTGACCTATATAGTGAATTAGATGAGTGGTTTGAGATTATATAGTGTATTATAATGGTAAGCTGGGTATATAAATAAAATCTGTGGTTTGGGATACCATCCAGAGTGGTTAGTGGTGTGGTGGTTGGGATCTTGTGGGAACATAGTGCTGGTTTGTATTGATGTTGTGTATGTGACCTTTATAGTGGATGCAATATGATGTATAGATATGGGCACATCCTCAATGGACTGCTAATGGTGTAACAGTTTTAGCTGTGCTATAAATCAAATTAAGTGTGGCTTGCAACTCCACAATGGACTTAACAGTGGTGAAATGGTTAAGACATGATGGTAATTAATAGGTTATATAGTAAATTGAGTTTGTTGATGTGGGCAATATTATGAATAGGGTATTCGCATGGGGTAAACTGATATAAACTGATAAAAGTGAGATGGTTATTACAGTATAAGAGATTTGCATAATCAATACGTATATACAGATATGCACCATTTAACTACTGCAATACGTTCTCTGGAACTGGTCGTTGACTGATATGGTCCATGGCCAGAGATGACCAGTCACATGGTCTTTTTATGCTACTGTAATGTAAATGTAAAGGGTATTTTTAACAAGAAGATTGCATGCAAATGATACGTAAAAATGTGTCAGAGACACCACTGAAAAAAACAAGTGGAATGCTAAATTGTACACAGCATCCAAAGCCTAAACTGTCCTACAGATCACTCCCTCCAGGAAAAACACTGTGGTTCTCCAGCTACAAGGAATATTTGAAGAATGGAATATAAGCATAAATAAACATATCTTGCTGGCTAAACACAACCTAGAGGGAATTAATCCACTTAAAGAAACACTCATTTCCATAATCAACAAGCCAGTGTCACCTTTTAAACACTTAAGTAGGAGAAGTGGCACTACTAGTAGTACGAGAAGTCACAGTGGTCAAAAGATCTGTGCTCTGCATTTGTAGGTATATGCATGTAAAGTTGGTGTCCATGTCCTGAAAGTGTCAAGACAACAACACAACACAGTAACAGTGGTTCCTACTTTCGCACGCAAAGTAAATCAATATTCATGAAAATAAATGGAATCTAAAAAAATATGTAAACAATACATTAAAGTATGTCATGTATAATATTTATGGCAGTAAATATGGCGGTACACTTTTTTCTTTACTTGATTGTCAGGAGTTAGAAACTAGTTTTTATTAACAGTTGATCAAATATTCGTTACACTATCATTCGATACACTTAACGGTATACAATGAATAAAGTGTAGCTTGTGATATGTCACCATGTTGTCACCATTTATATCATAAATAGGGTGTGTGGTTTGGAAATCTCACAGTGGACTGATAAAAGTGAGGTGATATGTTGTTTATGTGGACTATACTATGGATAAGAATGTGGTTTGAGACATGTCCACAGTGGACTGATTAGACAATATGATGCTGTTTATGTAGAGTATGTTATAAATCCATGGTGAACTGATGATGATAGATGGTGTTTACATGGCCTATATTATGGATTTTGGGTGGTTTGGGACACAGCCACAGCAGACTGATGGCTGTAAGCTGTATGATGATGGCGTTTATGTGAACGATACTAAATAGAGCTTGTGGTTTTTAGGATGTCCACAGTGGACTGATAATTTTATCTGGACCACAGTAATTAGAGTTACGGTATGAGATCACATCCACAGCTGGCTCATGGTAGTGAGAGGTACATGGCATTCTGTACATGAACCATATAGTGAGTGTGTGTGTGGTTTGGGACATGCATTTAGTACCATATAAATACAGCATGCAATTCGTGACAATTCCTTTACAATCTGGGCTTCATAATTTTCTCTTCTTTTCTGCCAAGTACTGAACTGATGGGGAGAGGTATTTTCACTAGACTTTCAAAATTAAACATTCTATTTTTATATCTATATACATATCTTATATTTAAATCAATCTAACATTTGATACTTGCCATTGTTAAAAATACAACTTCATATCAGAAATACAAAAACGTTCAGGTAAGGGCAAATTAGGGCTCGTAAAAGGAAGAAAAATAATAATTGTATATTTCCTAACTTTTTTTTTAATGCAAGAATGGATGTTTATTAACAAATGAAATGAAGCCAGCCAGACAAAACATGGGTTTGTACTCTCTGCAATTAAATAAACGTCAATGTAAGCATAAGAAACATTTTTTTTTCATTGTTCATCCTGTCCCATCTTTTTTCATTTAGGGTTGTATTTTCTGCATCACCCAGGTCTTGGTCTTGGAGCTTTTCTTTTCCTCTAGGCCACTCATTACATGATGTAGACTCCAAGTCTTTCTAAAGCTGTCTTGAGAATGGTCTTCTGTAAAAGCTCTGCATTAATACATTTGGCTTTATACAGCGGTCATCTTTTGTATTTATGGTGTGCTCATGTGCTGCCTTGGATAAAAACATGACACATTGAGCACTTTGGCCGGCTCTAAATTTCTGACATTGAGAGAAGAGCTGCTGATCTCCTAAACCCACATGAAAGCAGAGTTCTTCACTCCCCGCTGCAGTCCATCCCCTGCCGAGCTCTCATGGGCTGTAATTAATGCCAGTCCAGTGTCAAGCCCAGGGCTGCCACCAGTTCAGGGGTCGGAGGCCACTGAGAGAGGTCACGCCCTCAGTTGCGTGGAGGTGAGAGCAGAATGAAACCCTGACACTCAGATTTCAGACGCAGCATTGCTCTCAGTTCCACCATGTGTTCATCGGGTCAGTTCTTCTCTTAGTCAGCATCAAAGAATCGCTCATCCTCGTACACTCAGTAAGACACGGTCAGTCCGTCACACACTATCCAACACACTCCCACAGACTTTCGCTTCAGCGATCAGTCACACATCACCTCTTTCTCTAATGTGGGTCTTTACCCACTTTAATGATCACACTTCCAATGTTTTTCTATGTGACAGAAGCTTTAAAGTTCCTAAATGAGAGACTGGGCAGACAGAGTGTGGAAGACATCTGGAGACCATATGGTGGACATTGGTGAAGATGATGATAAAGATGCTGATGAGTTTTCAAAGTTCAAAGCCAACATTAATGTTTACCCAATGTTCTCTGCTACTGGGTTGCTCTTGCATGTGCCACAGCGACAGCTGACATTGAGTAGACAGACTTAAGTGGAAATTATGCCGGCCTTGTCACTGTTCCCATCTGCTCACCCCTGGTGGATTTCTTAGTGAATTCTTCTGTAAAAGATCCAATCTAACCTAGAGTGAGTAAACAATCTGACTGTGTTTGGTACTGTTGTTTGATCAGTTCATAGACTCGCGACATTTTAGTTACACTATTCATTCAGATCTGTTTGCGTGGTGTGGAGTCTGATTATGGTGCAAAAACTTGTTTATACCCCAGACCAACAAAGACAATATAATATGCATTTAAAGTTCAAATATCCAACATAGAGAAAATGAACCTGAAAGAGATTTCTTAAACAAGAGAATCACTGAATCACTTAAGCCAATGAATAAGATTCACTGATTCAAACAGAGACTCGTCACTAATTCACACACTGTAATAGTGCTGCAAATTTAATTCTTGTCCAAATTATTTATTTTATTCAACCACTGACTCGCTGAACAGGATAGAAATGAATCTGTATGTAATAAATAATTTACTAATGCAAGCACCATCTCTCTGAATGGAAAACAAATGAATTGAGTGTTGTAAATACTCCGACACAGGCTACCCAATGATTCAGGGATACAAACACCCACTGAGCAAGACATAAAATAATTAACCAAACAATTAATTGTTCGAATCATTACTGATTCAAGTCACTCATTGAACGAGATAGAAGGGAATTCACATATCGACTCACTAAACAAAAGTGGAGTAATTCAGATTTTTCTAAACCAAGTGATTCATTGATTCCCAACATTGACCAAGACAATGATAAAATGCCTGCAAGTTTGGCTCAGTCAGAAGAGCAAAATTGTGTCTACTGAAGTGTCTGTACACCGTGCTTTTGGTGAGTCATTTGTTCTGCTCATTATTTGTGCAAGAAATAGGCCTTCAGAAAGCACACACACACACACACACACACACACATGATTTTCTGACCAGGTGGAGAGGAAGTCTCTTTCTTTCCCTCTCCCTGTATGGACACGGCTGTGACTCCCTCACTCACTCCCTTGGTGTGTAATGTAGGTGCTGGATGAGGATCCAGCTCAGAAGCACACACACACACACACACACACAGACACACACACACACACACACACAGTCTTATGCAAAAATGTGATGTTTCTTCAAGCTGCATTTATACATGAAAAGAACCTACACAATCTCTTTTAAAGACTTAAAGACAGAAAACGTAGGTGAATTGTTTAAGGTTCAAAAAGATTTTGCTTTCAGATTTTGGGGATAATTGCATTTCTATTCCAGAATAACTACTATGTTTTTTTAAAAGTTTGATCATTTTTCTCCAAGGTCATTGTATTTTTATACTTATGTTGGGGTATTTTGACCTTAATCCCCTTTTCCTTTGGAATGTGCTACACAATAAACTCGAGTATAAGTAGCTTTCTTTCCTGCAGGTTTTGTTCTTCTAATTTCTTCTTCTTCATTTGATCATTAAACCTTTTGAGTATTCAGATTCAAGACTTTGGATTTTTGATTTTGAACTTAAAACAATCAACCAAACCTCAGATTAGATACACATAAAATAAAACCAGTAGTTACATTTTCCATATACAAACTTTGGAGCTACCATATTCATTTAAATGCTTTTATTTGAGGCCTTTAAAATAACTATAAAACAGTCTTTGATTCATTACCTTTTTGTATCATATATTTTGCATGGGCAGTGCACAATGAGGTGTATAAGAGCAAGTTGGTTTTAGTGGGTGGTGTAATAAACATATACTGTTTACAAAAATTTCTAAATGAAATCCCCAGTACAATATACATAATTTTTGTGAGCAGCATAGTTACAGTTGTCATACTGACTTGGCCTGGTATACTGACAGGACTCCATACGCTCACAGACGCTCGCTTACTGCATTGTCAGAAAAGCGTTACACTTTTTTTAATGTGTGTGCAAAACATAAACAAGCTTAGTTGTGTTTGGTCATTTTTTCCCCCTAAAAGTATGTGTGTTTTGTTGCAGAATGTTTTGCTGCATTGCAAAAGGAAGCTGTGTAAAGAAAACAGAGAGACGGGTAAAGGTGGAGGCTTCAGACAAGCTCAGACAGACCGCCTGAAACTCTGACGCATCATACCAGCCTTCACCCACTTCTTCCCCGGTGCTGGCACGCCAGTTGATCACACATATGCACGCTTACAGGTTAGAGCAGAGTGTTAGAGTGTATCTGCTTAAAATAAACATTTCTATGTTTTTAAACAGTTTTGCAGTCCCCTCAGGGTAAAGATTTCAAAATTCAGGAACAAAAACAAATCAGATTAAAGGGAAACATGACAAGACCGGACATGCTGAGCGACCATGATTTCTCTAAGACTGCAAGGGAAGCTCAGCTTCCCCTAAAATATCAAAAATTATCACAAATCGACTGACTCAATTTTGTCAACTTCTCATATACTCCCTTAGTTCCAATGCCATAGATTTTAAGAAAATGTTTTCTTATACGTGGTCAATGCATTTGCTGTTGAAGCTGAGTGTCCATTCACTTTAGTGAGACTGCATGAAACTGTTTTTTTATTGCCTTAAAACTTGATGGTCATTGGATAAATGCAACGATTTTGTACGCCCAGCGCCTCTGGAGCTGAATGGGGCTGTGGGCTGAACTCGGCTAGTCTGGACACTGAGCTTCCAGGTGGACTTCTGTTTTGATTGACAGCTATTTTTAGATCTACACTATCAATTAATCAGTTTGAGCTCAGTCTCATCGGACATTTTGCAAGTGAAGTTGAAAGACAAACTGAAACCCATTTCTTAGTATTTACTTGGCCAATTTACTTGACCATTTCCATTGTTCATTTCTTACACTCTAAATAAAACATATTCATAATATTTCCTTGTGTAAGTTGAAAATATTTTCAGTGTTCCAGTTTAATATCATTTCGTTCATTTGTTATTGGACAGTAAAATGCCTCAGCTGAACAATCTGTTACCATTGGTGTTAACAATTGGAGCTACATCTGAGGGTGTAGGAAGGATTTTCTCCTGTTTAAAAAGGCTTAAGTGTTACACCCACAACACAATGGGCCAAGGCCATTTAAGCAGGCTATTAAAAGGACACTGGTCAGGTCCCTGGAAACGACGCCTAATCGGTATGATAGTCACAGACCATTTCTTTGAAAAGGAATGGGGGGCAGAATTTTTATACGTATAAATAAATGGACAAATTTTATGTTGTAAGTTGTCAGTGAGCTTCCCCTCTTTGAAAGACCAACAGCCACCACTGATGCTGAGCGACACTGAAACAGCAGGACAATAGAACTGTAGCTCAACCTTACTGCAGCTGCTCCCGCTGCTGCTGGGAAGTGTGTTCATAAGGGCGTGTGTAGCCTTATAGAGAATAAACGTGCAGTGTGGTGTTATTTAGAATAAAGGTTGTCACATTTTCTAGTTGAAGAAATTATACACACAGCAAGTGTACACTAGATTTCCAAAACCAAAACATGGCAAAACACAAATAAAAAAAACACTGGGCAACTTAAAATAACCACATCCTTATGGTCTGGGTCAAAGCATCTCAAAAACAGCAAGGCTTGTGTGATACTCCTGGTCAGCAGCTGTGAGTACCTATCAACAATGGTCCAGTGAGGAACAAACAACAGGGCTATGACTCATCAATTCCTAATTCTGGTCGAATGTTATCCAGTCTGGTCCAAACCAGCATAATAGTTTCTGCAGTACAAGTCACAGATATGTTTAATGCTGATTACTGCTGTGCTGTCTTAACACACAATGAGTTACAACCTGCTGAGTACAGAGCTGCAAGGTTGCAGATGGCTGTCATGTAGAAAGACACTGGAACAATAGAAGAGGGTCATCTTGACTGGTGAGTCCTGTTATTTTTACATCATGTGGACAGTACATCATGTTGCAAAGATTGTCCTATCCAGTGTGTCAGCTTATATATTTTATATTTTTTAATTCATATTTTAGAGTTACGCTATATTTCCCATTTACTCTGTCTCTAATAAGCAGGACCTCCACATATCAGGTACTACAGTATTTGGGTGTTGAATCATTCTCAGCACTGCAGTGACACTGATGTGGTGATGGCGTGTTAGTGTGTGTTGAGCTGGTATGATTGGATACGACCCAGAAGTGCTGCTGAAGTTTTAAACCACTTTTCACTCATTGTCTGGACCTTAAGACATTTACCTTATTGCACCACCCTGTCGATTTAAAGTCAGAGACACTAGCTACACTGTTTGCACAGTTTGTGCTACAACCCTTCCCCAGTGCTCACAGGATGCTGGTGGACTGAATTGTTCTGTATAACAACGAAACTGAGGTGATTAAATAATCCAGCAGCGCTGATACAGTTGTACAAGCAAAACACACTCTAACATACCACTATCACATCAGTGTCATTTTTTGGGGGTAACTGATCTGTACTGGTTCAGTGCGGGTCCTGACAATTACAGAACACAGTATGTACTGAGTGTGTACTAGATAACAGATGTGATACAGTCTGTACATATATACGCCGTAATCATGATTCAAGTCTCAGAGGTTGGTTTAGGTCAAGGTTGGTCAAGGCTCTTCTTTGTACATTATATAATGGATAAAAGAGAGAGAGGGAGAGAAGAGCTTTGAGATGAATGTTTAAGATGGGGGTCCTTGAGCTCTGCCTGTGTATCATTAGTGCCCTGCTGAGTCTTTCTTCTTCCAGTTACACAGTCTTTGGTAGATGGATAATAGCTACATGCATACCTACATAGCATAAAAGCAAGCGGAGATAAAATATTGTGGTGTGCATAAGGATGCAATGTGGGGAATGATAACGAGTGCGTACATACACGGGTTAGACAATGAAACTGAAACACCTGGTTTTAGACAAAGGTTTGGCTATAGCAGCCCGGCCGTGTTTATTGACCC
>JAUZSU010001129.1:0-11563 GCA_034780255.1 Parotocinclus maculicauda
CCGCTCTAAGTGGCGACTTGTGGCTTCTTTTTCTTATTCGCTCTCACGTTCTTTGGTCCGATTAAGCGGAATTTTGGACCAAATAAGCGAATAATATTACACATATATAATAGGATTTGTTTCTGTACTTGGATTTGGTCGAAATAAGCGGCTGGTCCCATTAACCGGTGGTCCAATTAACCGGATTCGACTGTATTCTGAATCATCCAGTTTCAGGGTTATTGGATAATAAAGTTGAATCTTATTAGTGTTATATTTGCGAGAGCTAATGGGTTCTATCAACAGCACAACAATGGTACGACTACAGGCACATTCAAATACCCTTCTCATCCCAATATTCCCATTTTCTTACCTGTGCAATCATCGCTCGTAAACTCAAGGCCATGGTAATTAATAGGCAGTAAATTGGACGTCATTTCTGACACACTAATGGAGGCACACAGGTGCCTAAACTGATTTATCGTGTTAGGTGACAGTGAAAATCTCAGATGCGTGCGATCTTTAAAGCAAACAATCGATCGTAAATGTTCTTGCAATTGCATTTACCTGCACACACACAATGCGGTCATACTCCGATTCGACCGCTGCGAAACATCACGGACGGGACGTGCTAGAAAACAGCACACCCTCGTGCAAATTGGTGATTTTCTTTCAAAGACATAACAAAGCAGCATCTGTAAGTCAAACCTCTCCGTTATCACCGTGTCTGATAGAATCTGTCAAAAGGTAATTGGGGCACAAATTATAAGGTTTGTTCAGATAGCACTTCTAAACCTAAACCGTTTAAAATATTTTATTTTACTGAAAAGAAACAAACAGCTTTCTCCAGAATCCGTTTTCTCCAGGACTCTTACAGGTCCCTAATTGGAGCTTTTGTTTATGCCAAAATCTGTTCTCTGATCATCAGGCTGACATTGGGGTGAATTTTACAGGTTGCTCATTCTTGCAAAGATCAGAAACTTTTATAAATGTTTTAACAGACACGATGCAAAACAAACCATGTTTTCTTATATAAGGTTTCAAACAAAAATAACCGAGTCCCAGGTAAACAAAAGAGATCACTTGAAGCAGTCTTTTTCAATCGTAAACAAAATGCTCTACTGTACCGTCGCTATATCCTAAATAACCAAGTGAAAACGTTTTTTTTCTGAAGACGTAAAAAAGAATCTGCAGTCGGCTGCAATTCAAAGAAATGAGAAGGCATTTTAAATAATGCTATTGTAAAGAAATAAGACATACGTGCCACTTTAAATTAAAAACCAGGCTCATTGAGAACTGAACATATTCCCTGCAAGCATGACTTATGACTCCCTCTGGTGTTCAAAACCGCAATTGCATTAGATTGCATAATAAGCAGAGCGCGTCGCCCAGTTGTTCGATGCACACTGTCACATTTTCCGCATTGTCACGAGGTATAGTGTCACGATATATCGTTACACCCCTGCTCTTGACCCTCCCCAGATATGTACTGTTCTGAGGTCCTTAGGTACAGCTGTTTCCAGCAGCTGGAGCTGCCTGAGTAAACGTCATGCAGTGTGTCTTTTTCTCGATTTGCAAGAGGCCAAAGGTGGTAACGGACGGGGCAGTAGGTGGATCAAAGCTGATACTTTGATTCGCGCTCTTTCCTCTTTCATGTTGCGATGTCTGCAGGGAGAGGATGGAGTAATAACTCACAGCCTTCGTGCCGCTCTGGGGGAAATTGAGATCTGTTCATGCGAATGCACAGTAGCTGCTTTACACACAGTGACCTCGCTTTCAACTTCACGCAGTGCTGAGGGGGGCAGCCTTGACGCCTGGATCTCGCCCAAGAAAGGGAAACACAAGACCATTTTCAGATAGGACCCTCTTAATGGATTGTACTAAAGTCACTTGCCATTGTCTCCAACTCTTCTTTATGGAATTGGTCCTCATTTCTATGGGACGTAGGCGTTCTTTTTGAAAAGGAAATTTCAGACCTTGTTAAACACCCGTATAATATGTTCTGTCATGGTGTTCAAATTAATTCCTGGAAGAAACATTTACAATCTAAATTGCGTACAAAGCTCAAAATGGAACGGTCCTTTTCTAATTAAAGGAGCAGTCAAACCGTGTTTTCTACTCTTCGAACCTGAAGCTGGGCTCCACTGGACTTAACCCTCAATACGCTACACCAGTGGTTCTGAAAGTGGGGGGTGTGCCCCCTAGGGGTGGCGTGGAAAGCAAATAATGCACGTCATTCCACTGTAAACGGGATTTTTCACTTTTTATTTAATAAGAACTTATTAATTGTCATAATTGTAATTGTAATAATAATATTTTAAAATTGTTTTCTGTCTTTTCTAACTTCTTATGCTTAGGGATTGGGGTGGTCTAACAGCTAAGGTACTGGACTAGAAGGTCCAGGAGGTCCAGACCTCAGCCAAGCTGCTTCCGTTGCCCTTTTAAACAAGACTCTTAACCCTTAATTGCTTGGAATTTAATATACTTGTAAGGGTACATCATTTATAAGTCACTCTGAATAAAAACATCTGATTAACATCAGGGCATCTGCCCATCCCAAAGTTGTAACCGCACCACTCAACTGTCAAGGTTGAAGACTAGCCCAAACCCAGGTCCTGGAGAACCGCTGTTTCCGGAAGCTAGTTCTGACCCATGAGCCACAGGACCTGTTTTAGCATTATATAACATTTCTAAAATGCTTCTGTAAGATACTGTGTGTAAGAGTGTGTGTTAAACCTCGTGGTTTATCCTCCAAACATTGACAAAGATTTGCAGCCATCATTAATGCATCCTCTACTGTAATCCCCTCTGGAAAGGTAAGAAATGATTGCGGAAATCATTCAAGTCTGTCAGTTTAATCAGCACGATTGTAGGTGGACTCTTTATGGTCCTGCAGATGAGCAGACGGGGCGTTTGTGCTGTACGAGCAGATTTGGAGCGTTAACGATCATGAATAAGTGCTATCTCCAGCTAAGCAGTCAGTCCAGCTATGAAGGACAAATATGAATTCATGTAAAAAAAATCAAACATCATTTTGTAGTCTTTATTAGGTTTGCATTCTGAATTTGATTCTGCTTAGCAACTCTGGTTCTTATCGACTCCCACGTTTCGATTCCAAAAAAACGTTATTTTTGAATATTTATGTCCTCTTTAACGTTAAAAGCTTTTTCTTGACAGTTGAACGTAGTCTAATGTACTAAAGCACTGACCTAAAGCAGGAACACCAAACCTTTCTCAATGACTCCTAATTAATCCTGAAACGCTAAACATGTGGTCCAAAGGGAAATAATTTTGACCTTAAGCTTTTACTTATAATAGGGTAAACTGTACTGTACCACCTCTTCTCAGTCTGTGAATCCCACGGCACACCCAGCAGATATGAATAACCCAGTTGTCTCTCTGTAGTGCCCTCTGCAGGAACCTAAAGTTCCTACCACCTTAAACACGCTAAACATGTTGAGCAATTCATACCTGTACTTTGTCCCATAACTTCCATTAAAAAAGGACATTTAGTTCTACACTGAAATGCTGTGTGAATCTGCATTGTATTGCATTGTATTTTGATTTTGGAACTTGTTCTGTCATCAAGGATTTTGCCAAAGATATGAGGCCTGTCCAGCAGGATGGACACGTGGTACTGGTAGGTTCTGCAGAGATCTGTCGCTTTTATACCCAGCACGTCTGCCATAGAAATGCATTTATGGTAGATCTGATGTAATAAGATTGTGAAATACTGCTTATGACCAGTCATTAAAAAAGAACTCGATAGTCTGGTCAGTGTTTAAATCGTGCATGCCTATAATAGTCACAGTACGTCCCCGTGTAATAAACCACACTGGACAATTTCTTGAGAACTTCGTAAGCTTTATAAATTGTCCTGGAGCGCTTCTGCTGCCCTCCAGTCCCAGGTTTGGCCCATAAACTGCACCAGTCCTCCATCTGGAAAAGGCCTGCCACAAATCCAGAAGTCCTCCGAGTAATCTAAAAGAAGCCTGCTTGTTTATTTGGAGGCGACTCTGTGAAAGAATGCCCTTCCCCTCTCTGGGCTCACATAATATCATCTGAAGTACGCACCTTTTTCTCGCGATGCTCTGCTCTACACTTTGAATGTCATTCCCCGCGCTCAGCTTCGCCACGCTGAATGTCAGCCGGCCTTTCTTTTCCGGGGCAGAGAAAGTAATGATTCTCTCGTGGACTTCAACTCGGTACAACTCAGTCTGTTAAAGAAAACAGGCTACAGCTATGTATAGCCTGAGGGAGAAGTTGCTCTGCCTTAAAAATGCCAAATGTTTCTGCAGGGCATGTTTGTGCGCTGACATTGCCTACATCGCTGATGTAGCACCTAAGAACTTTGAACGTGTTCACCCGTTACCTTTGATGGCACTTAAAGGGGCTCATAAACTCAGCGACTGTACTGTTACCAGAGTGCTCTTACATGTTTTGACTTTTTATGGAACCTGTAGGGAAATTTGTGTTTCTGTGTCTTTGTGTTTTTGCTTAGTCGTTTTGTAAGTCGCTCTGGATAAGGGCATCTGCTAAATGCCGTAAATGTAAATGTAAATAACTACTGCCCATTCGATTCTGTTATGTAAGTGTTTATACAAGCGAGGGTTGCTGAAATAGCAGAGCTCAATAATTATGAGCGGTGTCCACCTACTTTTGTTTATGTAGTGTAGAATTGGTTATAATTTCTACACGTCAAGGCTTACCCCACTTATTTTTCTCAAATATAGGTTGCACAGTGGGAAGTGTCAAGTTTGATTTTCTTCGCTGCCTGTAGTGTGGGAGCACAGAGTACATATTTAGCATAAAAAGTGAGCTTATAGATCAGTGCCAGGACTGTACATCCGCATACTTGAAGTTGAGCTGAACAGGACGTGCGATGGCGGGATTTTCATGCAGAAATCGGAAAAAATATGCATATGCATTTACAAATCAGATTCGCCATTCTAATTATTATGCGTGTAACCATGCGATGTGACGGCATGCGTGGCCGTGCAAAAATGAGACGATGTGCGCTGACGAGGATTGTGCGTTTTCGTTAATGACACCGCCTAATGCAGTTGCCTTTTTGCAACACCAGGGGGCAGTGATACGTCATGTTTACAGACGCATATCCTGTTCTTAAAGAGATTTTTAATTTCTATGAATTGCAAGGGACTTTTGAAGTTTGTACAAGGAAAAAAACAAGATTTTGAATTGTCGTTTAGTAATTAAAAAATAAATCTTTTCACTCAGTTATTTAGGGTATGGTGAAGCTACAGTGGTGCATTTTGTTTACAATCTTTAACCCCTCTTCTGCTCGTTTCTTTAATTTTAGAGGACTAAGGCTTTTTGTTTAAAAAACCTATGCAAGAAAATGTGCCTTGTTTTGCCTTGTTTGGACTCCAGAAATGTCTTCCATTGAATTAATCTAATGTCTAATAATTATTATAATGTCTAATATCGAAGTATCAATAATTGTGAGAATTTTGAATCAGAATATTCTATATATCGTGAATCAAATCGTAAACAGTTTGTATTGTTAAACGCCTAATAATCATGCATCAATGTATCATTCTTTTAGTGTGGAGTCTGCATGGCCTCCCTGTGTCTGTCTGGGTTTACTCTGGGTACTCGAATTTCCTCTCACAGTTCAAAGACATGCACTCTAGGTGAATTGGTCTCTTTAAAATGCCCCAGTATGTAAGTGTGTGTGTGATTATGGGAGCTTATGTACCCTACGATTGCTTGGTGCTTTGTCTAGGGTTGCTCTTGCCTTGTGCCCTGTGCTGCCAGATAGGCACCTGCTCTCTTGCAACCCTCTCTTGGATGTAAAGGATAAAAAAGTGAATAAATGAGTGTTTAAACAGAGAAACTACAGAGCTAATGAAAGTGAATCCGAGCAGCAGGGGGTATCTCGCTGCTTTTACTGAAATATGGTTTGGATATAAAGAAAGAATTCCTCTAACAAAGTGCTGGTTTAAAAAAAGCTAATTTACTGAGCTCATTATAGAGATACTGCATGCAAAGCTAAAGATGTCTTTAGCTTCTGTCGCTTCTTCTGTTCTAAAAAGCCTTTTATACTTTCTTTTAATCAGGCAGGATATCATAAAATATTCGGACTTATCAATCGCCCGGATCCTGAATTTCTCTTGACGTCGCCTCCTTTGGCCTGCCACTCTCAATTTGCAGTGTAAATAAGAAGACAGAAGAGCAGGATTGCATGGGGTTACATATTTGTTGTTGGTTTTCATGGAGATGGAATCAACCGTCATTAAAGCTTAATCCTCATTAGAAGTCTGAAATGTTAATAAGCACGCCTGCCTTTCTGAAATACAGGGATATCTGCTTCATTAAAATGTGATAACTGCTTTACTCATCTCATTATACGCTCACCGGCCACTTTATTAGGCACACTTTTACTAAACAAGCAGATGCCCAAATTATAACAGTACCACAACAACTATATCATAAACCACATACATTTATAATACAGTCTTACAATCCAAGCAATTTTGGGTTAAGGGTCTTACCCAAGGACCCAACTGTGGCAGAGGTGGGATTTGAACCCTGGACCTTCTGGACCTTCTAGTCCATAGCCCAGTAACTTAACCACTAGGTACATACCTAAATGCAGATTATACATACATTTAAATGCAGATTTAGCATTTAAAAAGCAATGCAGGCTGTACAGGCTCACAAAAATTAAAGGATATTTCATTATGGGATATATTATTTTTAAATATCCCCCAATTTTGGGCAGCATGGTGGCACGGGGGCTCTGTGGGTTCAGTCCCAGGGTGGAGCGGCCTGGATCCTTTCTGTGTGGAGTCTGCATGTCCTCCTCGGGTCTGCGTGGGTTTACTCCGGGTACTCCGTTTCCTCCCACAGTCCAAAGACATGCATGCTAGGTTAATTGGTGTCTCTAAAGTGGCCCTTATTGTGCCCTACAATGGATTGGCGTCCAATCTGGGGTTGTTCCTGCCCTTGCGCCCAAAGTTGCCGAGTGGGCACCGGCTGGGCAAAAACCCCGTGTGGATTAAGTGAAAGATAATGAATGAATCCCCTTATTTTTGTAGGCAGTATAAAATGGTCTGCAGTGGGTCTATATTAACAGTATTTCCTGACACGGAATATCCTTATATTTTTGTTAATAAACATTCTCACAGCTCCCTTTTATAGGGGGTCATTGTACAGGGTGTTCTCTTTTAGGTTCCAGAAAGGTCGAGCAAGTTAGGAAACCTCTGT
The DNA here is from genome assembly GCA_034780255.1 of Parotocinclus maculicauda. Taxonomy (NCBI): domain Eukaryota; kingdom Metazoa; phylum Chordata; class Actinopteri; order Siluriformes; family Loricariidae; genus Parotocinclus; species Parotocinclus maculicauda. The sequence goes on from JAUZSU010001129.1 coordinate 7,210, forward strand.
ACGGCTCATTCTCCTGATTAATGCAATTAAAAATGGGCTTTTTCTGTAATAATCTCTTGTTTAAATAGTCCTGCGGTCGTGGCATCTAAACGCAGACTTGTGGAAGAACTGGATGACCAGACCTTTCCGTGAAAGTCAGCAGCAGCGCCTTTATCCTTCTCACAGGGAAAATATTGTAGCTATTTGCAAATGCACAGCACACTGAAGCGGCCAATGAAGTCATATTTCATCAGCGGTAACTGCTGTATCAGGCGTTTACGGGAACGTTTCTGACAGCGCTGGCAGGCTGAAAAATGGAAAGGCTCCCAATGACTTTGACTCATCTATAATCAGATAAACATTACCAACGAAACTGCATTTATTTTTCTCAATTCGTGACGTCCTAGTCACTAGACATGGTGGTTTCCGACGGGACCGAGTCCAACACTGCAACCAAGACCTAATACAGTGCATCAGGGCTCGTAACAAGTAGGTTAAATGACCAAACTATGTAAAATAAGTACATGATTATAAAAACGTGGCTAAACATGAGCTTGGTAGCATACAGCTTTTCAGTCCTACACAGGGCACTAGTGTTAATTTTACGCCTTCAGCTGCATTAATAAGACACAGTGGAAGGCTAAAGGTTCCCTCGCTGTACCAGTTGGACGTGAAATGGAGGCTACACAAGCAATCAGACCCCAATACCCCTGTGCTCACTCTACCAGAAGATATATAGAAGTGTAATCTTAAGGAAATAAACTCAGCCAACCCCACAGATGGAAGGGCCGCGTCACGTTGTGCCACGTTGTGCCACGCTGAAGGCTGAAGGAGTGCTTTAAGAAGTCTCACTGTTATTTCTGGTCCTGTTGAGAGTGAAAGGCTTATGCTGGATTCTGCTCAGTCTGTGGTACTGTTCATATAAAGGAAACATGCGTGGTTCTCACATTTTAATCTTCTGCTGCTTGAACTCTTTGGGAAAGTCCATGTGACCGTGCGATAGGACATGGTGTCGGGTTTTAAAATGTCACGATGCGCACCATGGAAATTAGTCCATGCTGTTTGTTACACCGTCTGGTGCAAGTGCATTTTTTGAACACCAGGGGGCGCAGTCATACGGCATGCTCCCGTTTGTTCTGATTCTGAGTGAGGACGTTTAAGGCTTGGTGAGCTTGTTTGTTTACTATGAGTTTCATTGTAAGACTGCAATTGATTTGAATTTGTTGAACCTGTTACAGTCACACATAAAAAAACAACAACTAATTTCTAATTTCTTTTAATTGCAGAAAGCTCAAAACCCAAGATTGACCCATATAATGTCAATCTTACAATTTATATGCTGATAAAACCGATCAAACAACTAATAAAATAATCACTGAACCTAAAATATATTTATACTACAGATGCACTTTTGCAGTCTGTCTTTTATAAATTAAAAAGAAATAAAAGGTTTTATTGCCCTTAACAACGTGTGTTACCACATAACAGGATCATCTTGTTTCTGGGGAAAAAAAAAGAAAAAAAAAAGTACATTCTTGCAAAAAAGAAAACGTTTAGAGTAGGGAACATGGTAGCAGCACGTTTTTGGTTTTAATCCCAGTCCCAGTTAATATTTTAACTCTTTTAATCTTAATTTTACTATTAATACAAACTTTACTATTTTAATTAACATCTAGGCCACCCACGGAGGTCGGTCCCTTTTTGAGTCTTGGTTCCTCCCAAGGTTTCTTCCTTCAACATGTAGAGAGTTTTTCCTTGCCACTGTTGTCCTAGGCTTGCTCAATTTGGAATTGGGCTTTTAAGATAATAGGATGTTGTAAAGCTGATTTAAGACAATGCTCCTTTGTAAAAAGAGTTAAATAAATAAATCTGACTTGACTTTCATTTAATTGTTTCAAAAACTTCAATAATATGTGTATTGTTTTGCATTTTTGTTTCACCTCTCGTATCAGGCCACTCTTTCATTCATGAGCACAGGTTTATGCTCTGCATCCCTAACATATTTCAATCATTTCGGTAACTAATTTGCATGTGCTACACATACTACGTACACACGCTGCTCACAAAAATTAGGGGACATCTCGTCATTTTTGAGAGCAAAAATCTAAAGTATGACATCGGTTCGCTGTTCAAATAGCAGCTCTCGGCTGTTAAAAATTAATGACATTTTTACTGAATGAAATTGACAGCTTTGGTTGAATAATTCAATTATTTGTTGAGTTTCAGATAATTGATTAATTATTTCCTTCACTAACGAGTACACACAGTTTTAGTTTCAGGCTGCTGGACGAGCAAAGCGGTTAAAACATGGCTAGACCCTTTAGTACCTCGTCTGTCCTTTAACAAGCTGGAATCTGTGGCCGACTCTTCACACTCCACATTAATCATGGTGGATGTTAAGGGGTCGTAGCTCGTTAACAAACCTTTATCGAGTGAAAATAAACAAAAGCAGCTTAAGTCGAAATGGGGGTGGGAGGAAGGGGGTGAAGGACACATGGCTGACTTCCACTCTGGCTGCAAAACGTGTAGCAGGGTGTTTATAGATCCTGTATTGACCTTGTATGAGTGCAAGCTCATTTCCTCTCTTCTATGCAGCAACAAGATCTGAGTCAGCGCCTTTCTGGTGCATGCATTCAGCTGGGATGCGGGTAGTCGGCCCACCTGAGTCTACGAACTACATGACCCGAGATACTTCGAACATAAACCGGTACAAGGTGTAGCTACGTGTGGAACAACAGCACTGTGGAAATTGTGTAATTGGGATTTAGTTGTGCTGAGCTGTAAGTGTTGAGGTCTTACAGTAATTAAAAGAATGTTATAGGAGACAGACAGAAGGAGTCGGCCTTGATTTTTCTATTGAAAACTCAACAAAGAGCTTGAAACAAAAGACGGAATGATGCAAATGAAACAGACGTGGTACAAACAACATTTTTAATGCTAGATGTTTGGATCATTTGTATGGTGAATAGTCTCACACCTGCCCCAAATTTACATTTACAACACCCTTATCCAGAGCGACTTACAACTGATACAATTCAAGCAATTGTGGATTAAGGGTCTTGCTCAAGGACCCAACTGTGGTAGCTTGGCAGAGGCGGGATTTGAACCCTTGACCTTCTGGTCCAAAGTTCAGTACCTTAACCGCTAGGCTACCACAGTCCCATGCCTAAAGATAAGAAAAAAAAAACTCAGACCCTCTGATATATCTTTGCCTAAGTTTTTACAGTATGTTATATTATACGCTGATCACAAAAAATTGGATATTTCAAAATGAATATGAAGAAAATCCCGTAAGAACTGCTGGCCCATCACTGTCAGCGTGTTTTGACACTCTTGGGCACCCTACTGAACACAATGTGGGGGCACTCTGGTCCAGATGAATATATCACTTACTACTCAATCACTATAATTGAATTTTTATCTTATTTGCATAATCGAATAACTTTCTATGACTTTTCATTTGCTTTTCTCCTGATCTTGCTTCTGAAATCAAATCAAATGCCTCCTTTTTAATAGCTTCGTATTCTTTTTTAAATAATCCCTCGTTTTTGTGAACAGTGTATTTAGTGATTTATATGGCACATCCTGTTGCATTAGAACGGGGTAATTTTAGTCTACGGCTCACTTTAACTGATACTCATAAGTGTAAATGACTCATAAGTGAACTTTACATAAGCATAAAAGATAATGTGAAGTCAATTTGTTGGCTCATTTGTACCACACAGAAAAAGCTCTGGAAAAAGCAGCCGGAAAGTGAAGATTTTTTGTAACAGAAATTTAGAAGGAAAATGTATCTGAATGTCCAGTATGCAGAAATTAGGTTTTGGATGGGCCTTGTTAAATGTAGGTGTGCACAGTTTACCCAGTTCTTGTGTAAGAAAAATAAAAAACCACAGTGGCATCCTGGTTTTTGTTGTTAATCGTTCTAGAAGGCATGTCGAGTCCCGAGCAAAGGTTTTTTTTAAAGGAATAATGTAAATCGAATGAACTGGTTCCAGACTGCCAGAAGATCCACAATGTATAACTCACTGTATGCATTAATGGAGTTATATTATACAGGAGCTCCCTGATTTCCCCTGGAGTTACAGGCAAATCCATTAGAACTTAAATGTATCATGTTAATATAACAAATCTAACAAAGAGTACAAGATGTATTTTATAATAAAGTGTTGAAAAGTCGAATGCAATTTAATGAGTAGAGGAGTAAAAGTAAAATGCAAAACACACTTACTCCACTGGTGAACTCAGGGTTCTAACATAGCTGCTAATGCTAACAGCACTAAGAATCCAGTGCTCTAAATACAGTCGAATCTGGTTAATGGGACCACATCGGGATGCGATCGTTTTGGTCCTAATAACCGGCTGGTCCGATTAA
>JAUZSU010001139.1:0-11562 GCA_034780255.1 Parotocinclus maculicauda
AATACTTTCCGGATGCACTGTATAAGGAAGAAACCTTGGGAGGACCAAGACTCAAAAAGGGACTCGTCCTCCTTGGGCGACTCAGACGAAGCAGTCCCGTACTAACGAGGCAGTCACCAGGGTTCATTTTATTCGAACACACTGGACCCAGTTTGCTGGATTTCCTGTTTTAAGTTGACTCAGGTCCCTGTGTGCTAAAAATCACCAGACGGTTGGTCCCTTTTCCGTTTAGGACTGGAACGGTGCACCCCTGACATTTGTATGGAATAGCTCGGTGTGGTTGCGGTGACTGATTTATTTTGTCTCGGCAGGTTCAAACTGTTCGTCCAGTCAGAGCATCAAAAAGCTTCGGTCCCGTCGCTGTTCCTATTGCGCTGTGCAGTTTGTGTTTATAATTTGAGCAGACTTAGACGCTTGAATTCTTCTCTGTTTCTAAATATGTTGCGTGGCAGACAACCTCAGGCAGAACTGAACACTTGTCTTTCTCCCTCTCTGTCTCGGTCCTTCATTCTCCGTCTCAGTAACTGGGTTACGCAGCAGGGAAGCTGCGGTAAAGTGTATGGTAAAGAAAGTGTGTGGGGCGGAGAAAAATATGGAGAAAAAAACAAATGCAACCTTTTTTTAAATTCCTTTTTTTCCTGTGTCAGTTACCCAACTTTTTTTTGGAGCTCACTGTTATTTTCTTTGGAGCAGAGCCAGGCCTCAGGAGCTGACCATCTTGTCTTTGCCTAAACATCTGTCACAGCCAGGGGTGGCGAGGAAATGGTGCGCAGAGGCAGAGGTCAAGTGTAGTTTACATGATTACACGATAATGGTTTCGGTGATGCCACTGCCTGACCACACAAAACTTTAAGAGTAAGAAAATGCGCTCTAAGGCGAGCTTCAATTAACAAACGTCACCCAGCGCCCAAAGTTTCCGGGGTTAGATCCTGGATCAACCAGCTCTCTTAAAGCGGTAACTAAAGCTGAGTAAACGAAATGCACTATTGCTAAAATATACTACTCACAAAACTGGGGGATATTTAATAATAAAATAGCTCATAATAAAATATGCCCTAATTTTTCTGAGCAGTGTAGTTTATCAGCTGGACAAAAGCTCTTTGTTAAAGCCGGCTGCATCAGTTTATACACACAACAGACAATGTGGCAAGGTGTAAAGCACGTCTTTTAATTTTTTTTTTATTTAATTTTTTCTGAGATTGTTATGCCCATTTTACATTTACGGAGTTTAACAGATGCCCTTATCCAGAGCGACTTATAACTATTTTCTTACAATTCGAGCAATTGTGGGTTAAGGGCCTTACTTAAAGACCCAACGTGGCAGCTTGGCAGAGGTGGGATTTGAACCTAGGTGCCTTAACCGCTAGGCTACCACAGACACCTTTCATACTTTTCATACCATTAAAACAAGAAATAGTATAATGACTGCCTGTTTAAGCATGCATTGTATTTTTATCCAACCACTATATAGTCTATACCAAAGTCCTTAGCTACAGTCTTGCTCAGGGTTCTCTAGTGTTCTCTTTTCTCCTTAACATTCGACTCCACGGGGGAGAATGCCTGAGAAGTTTGCCGAGGCAGTTTGTTTCAGCCTTTCAGAGCTTGGAATGAGCATTGAAGCACATTCATCATGCTAAAGGGTGTCCAAAAAGTCTGGAACCAATGGTAAAAATATTTTCCTTTTAAAGAAAAGCGGCATTAACGCTGCATACAAAGGGTGGGGAATGAGCAGAGCGTTCGGGTCGCGTACATGAGTAGCTGTACAAAGCAACACTGTTTTGTAATGGAGGCGCACATGCTATTATATTCAGGGAGTTTCTCCTTCCCACTGTCGCACTAGGCTTGCTCAATTTGGGATTGGCCTTTTAAGATAATATAATATTATAAAGCTGCTTTGAGACAATGCACTATTGTAAAAAGTGCTATAGAAATAAATTTGACCTGGCTTGGCTTCATCTACAAACCCTGTAAGTAACTAATAAGCTGAATCAGGTGCACTAGGACGATATATAGATTTATTTAGATATCTTATACTGCTATACACTAAGACCTAACTGAACAAGCCTAGGGTGACAGTGGCAAGGAAAAAATAGTATTTTTCTGCTGTTCTTAGGTTACTATAGCCCAATCTGATGTTAAACAATTTCAACACTATATGAAATCTTTACAGCCTTTCTTTTTTTATACCACTGGCGGTCCCTTATTAGTGGTCTTTAAGAAGGTGCCGTGACTCTCCTGTAACTTTGTAAAACTGGAGTCCAGTCTTGGGCATCAGGCTTTTGAAGTGGTCAGTACCATATGTGAGAGTGTGTTCCGTGACTCACCGTGGACACCCCTGTGGTGTTCCACACTTTTGACCCTGTAAATTCTTTTCTGATCTGGCCTGTTGGCGTGGGGTTGAACCGAACTCTAGTGTGAGGTAAAAAGGGGGCACTCTCATTAAGACTTAATGATATACAACTGGGCAGCGCTGTTGGAAAAACTGAAAGCTTACAGCTAGGGAATGTGAAAGGACCGTTCGTATGGGTTCGACAGCCTCCAGAGGCTCATGGCGGGTGATGTATTATGTCATCCTGTGGGTGCAGGAGTATGTGAGGAGGAAATCAGACCAATGCTACAATAATGGCTGGAAGTTTCATCATTTGTGACTATAATGGCGGTACCTCGCAGAACAATGTGCAAAAAATCGATTTGGGGTGAATCAGTGAATTAATAGACTATCTGGAAGACCAGATATCCACTGCTTGGTGGCCCTTGAGCAATAAAGGCTCAGTTCTAGATAGGGTTTTCTGCTAAATGCTGGTTTAGCTGTAAGAGCACGCTACTAGAAATGGCTGTTTATCAAGGCCTTGGTTTGAATCCCAGATGAGGCGATGTGAATGCTCTGTGGTGGCTGTCCCCAGCGACCTTTATTCAAAAATATACAAATACCTTGGCTAAAATCCTAATTGAGCAAGCTTAAGGTGACAGTGGCAAGGGAAACTCACCAAGCATCATTAGAAAGAAACCTTGGGAAAACCACGGATGCTGAAATCCTAATTAATGCTTGTATCACTACCAGATCGGACCATTCTTGCTCACTTTTGTTTGGTTTAGCTGCCAAACAGCTATAGAATTCAGCTCTGCCAAGAAGCACTATGGCAATTTTGCTCATATCACTCCCCCTCTTCATGATCTACACTAGCTAGCAGTTTTAAAAAGGATCCAGTATAGAAGTAATAAAATCAACTACTGCTATCCTTAAAAACCCATCACAGTCTTCCACCTGTTTACCCCTCTGAGTTGCTTCTTCCCTCTCACACTCTATCTTCATTTTTTTATTATATTGCCAGTTATCAGATGCCTTTATCTAGAGCACCTTACAAGTCGGTTAAGGGCCTTGTTTAGGGGCCCAGCAGTGTCACTTTTTCAGAGGTGGGATTTGCTTCCTTTCTTTGGAATTCATTGGCGGTTTTCTGTTCATTATGGCTCATTACTCTCTGTTTTTGAATGTCTTATGAAAAATCACTTTGCAAATTGCTTCATATTGTTTTGTTAAGGTACTTGGGTTTGCCTATACATTATTATTATTATTATTATTATTATTATTATTATTATTTGCCTGTTACCCATCCCCACCCCTCTGACCAATTCTGGAATAACGGAATAATTTTACTAAGTGCCATAGCTGTAATTCCACAAAAAGTTTGAGTTTGAGGCGATTTATGTGTAATTAATCGCCAACAGGTGTTCATTTGAGCTGTTCCACTTCCTAGCAACTCTATTTTTCTTGCCTGCTCAGTGGCATTTCCTTTGTTCCACAGCTAGTAAGGAATTCGAGATATTCTAGTGAAAATCATCCAAATTCCTAAACCACATGTTAGCGCCACCTTAGGCACACTCATCCGGATAGAGAAGGACTCCCGTGACAAATCGCCAGTTACACTACCTGCTGTTCCAGGTGGATGAGAACAGCGACAGCACCTGTGTCCATCTTTGTGGCGTCTCGGCAGCCTGCACTTAAAGGTCTTGCGTGTCTGAGGAAAATGAGTTAAGTTCAACCAGCTTGGCCGACCGCTGTTCTGGTAACGACTTAAAGGAACGTGACGTTCTAACCTTCTGTGTTTGCTGTTGTCCCTTTTAGACAGGATTAATGATGGTGAGTAATCTTTCCTGCCTTTAGTAGAAGGAAAATAAAGGTCTTAATGGGCTTGAGGATATCAGGTGCTAAACTCTCTTTCCACCTGAGGAAGCTCAGCAATTATGTAAAATAAAGAGCGACTTTGTTGCGACTACAAAGAGAGTCCTTTGTGTTTTCCTGGGTAGATGCATTTTAGAATGGGCACAGAAACAGATGGTAGATGGTATTTTTCCACAGCTGAAAGACAGTCAGCCTTTCAATCATCCAGAGGAAAGTTCCTACACCAGCACCTGGGTGAAAACACGGAGTAGCAGCAGGGTGCTTTCTATGCTTGATACTTTTTGGATGCAGGCTAAAGTGAGCCAGCTTGTGGTTGGCAGCATACAAAGTATGGAGGTTGGTATAACCACGCAGGCAGCTACAGGAAGACAGTGAATAAACACAGCGAAGGGGGTGATGTGGGAACGCTTGCTTGCTAGTGAACTTGATGGGGTACAGACTGTTCTAACTCAATTGATGTGTTTAGAGACTTTTTGTGCAAGTTACATGTTGTGTGTATGACACTCTGCTGCCTGTTAGTGCTTGTCCTATTGAAAGTAATATTTTCCCCTCCTTTACTTGTATATTCTCTCAAACCTATAGCTCTATAAACTCGTTCGCATTCACACGCTGAGTCTTTTTCATCTGGCTGATCTTCCGTGTTGCTCGTAATACTGTCTAGCAATGCATTTCTGGCTTCCATCAAACAACAGTATCAGTGCTTTTAACCACTCATCAGAGAAAGCTGGTGCCTTTATAGTGGCACAGGGCTCGAGGCAGGAACAACACTAGACATTGAACCAACCTGTATTTTCTATAATTATTAAGAATTTCCAGACATTATACATTCTGTAGCATTAGGGATGATGTGTAGATGGTGTTTACAGCGCTATTTCTGACGCATTTACATATCATTTGCACACAGTTTCCTTGTGAAAATACCCTTTATATTGGCATTGCAGAAGGAACAAAAGACTACACAGCTACGGTAACCTGTTTCACAAAACATGCGAATGCGATTGGTAAATGCTACATACAGTACATGCACTTACCTTTGAACATGCCATGGCCGTGTAGGAGGTAGTGGTGATGGCCCACAGCTTCACATCTCTGCTTACTGAGTGACCTGTGGTGGCCTAGTGGTTAAGGTACTGGACTATGGACAAGAAGGTCCAGGGTTTAAATCCCAAGTCTGCCACTGTTGGGTCCCTGAGCAAGACCCTTAACCCACAATTGCTGGTGGATAAGGGCTCTGGATAAGGGCTTCGGCTAAATGACGTAAATGGAAATCAAAATGAAAAATAAATATGTTAATTGAACTTTTGATGTCCAGTCTGTCTTGATTCAGCAGATCATAATGGTGCATCGGTTATCAGCATCACCTTACAACTTCACACACCTGGGTTCGAATCCTAGAACAGCCAATGCCTGTTTTTTTGGGCAGTGTTTCCTATGCATACTCAGGTTTCCTCCTACATTAAATCAACTGGTGTCTAATGCCTTTCTCTGTGTGTGACTGCTTGTCTCTTACAATGGATTGCATCCTTGTAAATGAGCCATGGCTTACCACCGCCTGGTGACTCAGGTTCAAGTACCAATGCCCTCCGGTGAGGTTATTGAAGGTACTACAGGTACAGTTGGCTGTCCAGTGATGCAGTAGTGACCCCTGCTGGACCTGCGGTTGTCTAACATTCCACCGATGGTCTGCCCCGGCATTCTTCAGGATAGGCGATAAACGCCCATGCAAAAACCTCAATTAAGAATTCAAATAGTTGTGAAAATTAAATAATTAATTAATTTTTTTAACCAAACATTCGAAATATGGCTGTATGACCTAAAACTGCAGTTGAACTTCAGGTATCAGTTTATCAACTGCAATTACCAGTCATTCAATTTAAATCTTAGCAGCCACAGCGTAAGAGCCTCCGTCTCCAGCTTATCTTCCACTCGGGCTCCCGATCGTTCGCCAGCTATTCATTCTCATGTTTATGTATCAAATCCACCAATTTGAGCGGCGAGATCAAATCTACAAATTTACCGAGGTCTACCATGCCTCCTAGGCTTGCAACACAGGAAGCTTTCCAGCTAAGCTAATAAGATGGCAAAATAAAATGTGTTTACTCAGGCGCATGCTGCAAAATCATTATAAGCGCCAAGATTGCCCTAAATTGTGAACATATGCATACAGTGCGAACTGTTTAACTGGAAAAAGGCTTGAATCTCCAAATCCTGACTATTTCCAGCTGTAAAGTAGTCAGAGGCCACTAAACTGAAACAGAAACATTTGGAACAAAACAAGCCCTGCCCTCTTAACCACCAGCACCCTTGGGTTTTTTTCTTAATTTGAGTTATTTAGCGAAGAGACTTCCTTACGCATAATGAATAAAGTCGTATGTAACAAACGTAGGCGGCTCTATGTCATTTTCCATGTACTGTCCCAAACAATGTGGAAGAATGTGTAGCTGTCAGCGAGCTGGCATCGACTCCAAGGGCTATTGGAGAGCATTATTGCAGGGACGTGACTCCCAATTTCCAGGACAAGTGGCTCAGCTTTTTGGCAGCTTCACTTGGAGCCTTGCTTAAGAAACTTGATGACTTTGGGATACATGCTGGTTGAACACTACAGGCCGAGAAATTGTGCTGTACTTTCTTCTGTGTGCCACCGTATTCTTTTCTAACTGCGCTTTTAGGAGCGCACGTCGCAAAGGCATTAAGGAAGTTACAAGTGCACACGGTTCTGTTGGCAAACTTAATTTTCACCACAGGACCTCATAGACCTCATAAGAAGCCTGGGGTTTAGCTGCTGAGGTCTGAGGTTTACCCAGTCCTTTGACAGTTTGTGTTGAAATATTGGAAAGCTCCCTCATTTGTTTTCTCGCCATCTACAGGTGCACCATCTATAGTTTCTTTTCCTTCTGGTATCATTTGTCATTGATCAGCATTTTTACTTCAGTCAGTACATCCCTTACACATCCATCCAGTGTTGCAGGAAATATTTGTTCATGTTCTCTAAGGTTTTTATGCAAGTGAGGGTTTTTGTAGGGGGGTCAGACACAACCCTGGGTGCAATACACCCAGGACAGGACGCCTGTCCAAACCATTGTCATCTGTCTCATGTGTGGTTCAGGAGTCTGTTAAAAAAATGTAAAAGGTTTAATTACATTTATGTCATTTGGCAGGCACCCTTTTCTAGAGCAACTTACAACTGATACAATCATACAGTCAATTGTGCAATTGTGGGTTAAGGATCAAACACTGGCAGCATGGCTTACTGGTCCAGAGTTCAGTAACTTAATCACTGGCTACCACACCTGAAATTCACTGCAAGTTCCAGCAATTGAATTACCTCAGAACCAACTAATGAATGGAAGCAGTGAAATAAAAAAAAAGAAAAAATAAATTGTAAATAAATACATAAACAAAACGTACATGTATATATTCAAATAATTCAAATATATATATATATATATATATGGGTGGTATCATAGGGCTTGAATGAATTCAGTCTATATTGAAACTTTCACAAACAGCGAACACAAAACCGCAGATAAAAACATGTCATGTCGGCAAGTAGCGACTCAGGCGGCCGATGCTCTAGTGTTACTTCTCGTTTTTGGTGAGTATTCATCCGCTGAGTAAATACTCTATTTTCTGTAAATCCTAATATTTTATCATATTTCAACATTCCTTTATTGTTATATTTTTTATACATTTTATGATTTATTTTAAAATGTAAAAGTTACACAAAATCCCGTGAAACAGCGAAAATCCGCGATATGTATTCTTTCCATTAATATTTTTTGAAAACCAATTATTTTTTGAGTCCACGAAAGGTGAACCGCGAAGTAGCGAGGAAACAGTGAAATTAGTTATTGCACTTAAGTCGTTTTTTTTTGTTTATCTTTGCTATAGTGATGTATTTCCAGCTTGTTTGACTTTTTAGTTGAACTCAAAGTCAACTCGAATATCAAAGTCAAATATCGTACTTTTTATTCCAATATATTACACAAATTACGTCACTCTGACTTATGTGTGCATAAATATGTAGCATATAAAAACAAATGAGTAAGAAGCAAGTGAACCAACCAGGGCATTGCCCAAGGAATGACATTTTGTTCAAAGACTGGAGCACCAAGAGTGAAACGAGAGTCTTTTTACTTAAAATGAGTTGATTAATGATAGAATGATAGAAACCATAATTGGACTACAGAGCCATAATAACTTTTAGTACTTACGTAGGCAAATACTTCCAAATGGAGGAGTATTTTACCTCTAATATCTCTACCTTAACTCAAGCCCATGATTTCTGTACTTGGTCCACCACTGGAGAACTTGCCTCCTGTTTTCTCCGCAGTATGTACGTCTGTCCTGTGACTCTAAACCGGAGCAGCTCCTCCGTCTGATGCTGCGAGAGTGGAACATGGTTCAACCCAAACTAGTGATATCAGTGCACGGAGGAACAGAGAACTTCCCTGTACCCCCGAGAGTGGGCCAGGCCTTCAGTAAGGGTCTGTGCAGGGCTGCAGAGACCTCGGGGGCCTGGATCTTTACAGACGGTTTTAATACAGGTCTGTGTTTGAGTGTCGGTTCTATAGCTTGGCACCTGTGATACGGTTGGGTCAGTCTGTTATTCGGCTGTGTTGTTGTTGCTCTACGTAGGCGTGTCTATGTACGTCGGGGATGCTGTGAAAGTGTACGGTACGCACCAGCGCAGAAAGAGGAACGTCATCGGGATCACGCCGTGGGGCCTCATCGAGAACCACAGCGACCTCATCGGACGAGATGTGAGATGTTTCAGATATTTTACTTACAGGTTCTAACGAAGTTAACGCCATCCAAACTTACGCACGAATGATTACGTTTTTCAACGGTACCTGTATCGATTAAAATGAAGCGAAAACTTGGAGACACGCGTACTAAGATACACTTTTAGTACTCCTAGCTCACATGAACATTGTTTACAGACCCTTTCACTGTTTATTTCAAGGCCTTGTGCTAAAAGAAATCAAGTTGATCCCCCCCCATCAATCTGCACCCAGTACCCCGTAGGGAGAAAAGTGAAAACGGATTTGTAACACTTTGCAAATGTATTAAAAAGGAAAAACTAAAATTCCATATAAGTATGTGAACATAAGTATTCGGACCTTCTACACGACACTTGAAATGTGTCTCTGGGTTCCTCCCGTTTTTTCTTGATCATCCTATGGGCTGTTTCTACACCTCGATGGGATCCACCTGTGGTAAATACAGCCGGTTGATTTGGAAAGACCAAAAAAGTAGTGCTTTTGACCATGGAGCATTGTCTCAAAGCTGTCTTACAACATTAAATCCATGAGGAGGAAAGACCTGCCTGTAGAGCTCACCGACATTTGTGAGGGTGCAATGGAACCTAAATACTCCAGACAGAACAGAGGGGAGGCTTCGGTCAGGCCGCTCTGCCGTAACGCCCAGATTGGTTGAGTGCTTCAGTCATGGTCAAGTCAAGTCACCTTTATTTATAAAGCACATTTAAAAGACAACTAGTGTCGGCCAAAGTGCTGCACAAAAAAAGAGTAAAATTAAATTAAATTACCACGGAGACATGGGACAATAAAACAATACAAATCCCACAATTGCTTGAATTATAACATATCAGTTGTAAGTCGCTCTGGATCACATGCAAATCACCAATTATATAATTTTTTAAAAGGACTCAAATGCCTGAGAAAAAATGAGTTTTACAATTTTTTAATTTAAAGCAATCCAAGGTAGGGGATTCTTTAATATGAATTGGGAGACAATTCCAAAGTTTTGGTGCAGCTACGGAAAACCCCCGATCGCCTTTGGACCTCATCCGTGAGCATGGGACGGCTGGGAGCAATTGGCTGGAGAATCAGAGGATCTCGTGAGATGTAATCATGGTGGAGCAATGTAGAGCCTGGGACTGTGGTAGCCTAGCGGTTAAGGTACTGGACCAGAAGGTCAAGGGTTCAAATCCCACCTCTGCCAAGCTGCTACAGTTGGGACCTTAAGCAAGGTCCTTAATCCACGATAGCTTGGGCTGTAAGATTGTATCAGCTGTAAGTCGCTCTGGATAAGTAAAAAAGTGCAAATAGTAAAACTTTGTTCTCAATTCTGTATTTTACTGGTAGCCAATGAGGTGATGTGAGTACTGGAGTTATAATCTCCCGCTTCATGGTACCAGTAAGAAGTCTTGCAGCTGCATTTTGAACCAGTTGCAGACGTGACACACTGGACTGTCATTGTCTTCGAGGGTTGACCACCTGGACCTTCTGGAGCTCTTTGGAGCTCAGCGAGCGTGACCATTTGAGTTTTGGTCACCTCTCTTACAAAAACCCTTCTCCTCCCATTTTTGTTTGGTGGGGTGGCCAGCTACAGAATGGTTTAGCCTTCTCCAGATCTGTGGCTCCACACAATCCTGTCTTAGGCTCTACAGGAGGTTCTTGCTTCCTTATGGCTTTGTTTTTGGTCTTATATGCAGCCGTGAGACCTTAAACAGACGGGTGTGTGTCTTTCCAAATCATGTCCGGTAGACTGAATTGACCAAATGTGGATCCAATCAAGGGCGAAGAAACATCTCAAGAAACTTTCATTTTGGAATATCCCGTTATTTTAGTGAGCAGTATATATATGATGATCAGTGCCGGCTCCATAGCTGCATCAGTTAGACCTGGTTTATTTTGCCTGGCGCTGGAACAGGTCCTGCGGCACTACCAGACTCTGGGGAGTCCGCTCAGCAAGCTCTCCAGTCTCAACGGCCTACACTCACACTTCCTCTTAGTGGACGACGGAACGACGGGTAAATCCGGCGGCCAGCAGGAGCTGAGGAGGAAACTGGAGAGGCACATTCACCGCCAGCGGATCCACCCCAGTGAGTGTGTGTGGAAGAAATTTTAGAGTAGCCTATCTACATGATGCACAAATCAGCCAGCAGGCCTCCAGCTCCAGCACAGTAAATGTGGGCTGTGTGTGTGCGTGTGTGTGTGTGTGTATATGTGTGTACATGGAGGTGGATGGAACGACTCCAGGCTGACGTGATCTTCCCAGATTCAGGATGAGTAAATGTGATGGAGTGTGACGTCTTTTGATGTTTTCAAAAGTGTTTGCTTCGTTTCTCAGGACTAGGCCATAGAGTTCCCGTGGTGTGTGTGGTGGTGGAGGGGGGACCTCCTGTGCTTTCCACAGTTCTGGAGTACGTGAGCAGGACCCCTCCAGTACCTGTCATTGTCTTCGAGGGCACCGGCCGGGCCGCTGACCTGCTCTCTCTCATCCACAAACAGACCTCAGTGGACAGGTGGGAACTAAAGAGAGCTGTGCATGCTGGACTAGGGGTGTGTGTGTGTGTGTGTGTGTGTGTGTGTGTGTGTGTGTGTGTGTGTGTGTGTGTGTGTGTGTGTGTGTGT
>JAUZSU010001150.1:0-11562 GCA_034780255.1 Parotocinclus maculicauda
CGCGGCCCTTGGAGCTTGTTTGCATGTTCTCCCGAGGGCCCCTTGATTCGGATGAAGTGTGTACGGAGGCTGAGTGAGTGAGATTACGAAGCGGAATCTGGCTGATTAGGATTCGAACCGCAGCTTCTCGCTCTAAACGAAGCCTTGAAGCCGTTTCTTTTTGGAAAGCGGACGCCCCTGTTGACAGCTGCTCGTTAAACCGTGGCTTTTACGCCCTTCTCGGACCCGCTAACCTCTTAGTCTGTGTGTTGTCTGCGTGTGACGCAACACACACACACACACACACACACACAAAGTCCTGTGTGGGCCGCTACTACGGAGCACTGACAGGTCTGGATGAGCGATGGGTTCGGGTTCAGCAGGTGATCGTCTGCTGGACCCTCATCGGGTTTCCTGCTAAAAAACGCAGTCGTGCAGCAGCTCGGGTCCGAGTGGAGATCAGACGGGACGGACTAACGTATAAAAAGAAGAAGTTAGGCGCTACGGGAAGCTCCGCTAGGACTCAGTCTGGACTAACGAAGGTTGTAAAGGACAGGGGTCGGAGGATGACTAGACTAGAAAAGGGTCTGGAGGGAGGGGGGATCATCCGCCGTGCTGCTACAGTGACCCCTGCTGACACTGATGGACTGGTGTTCCTGTACAGGGCACATTAACTCGCTCACATTTGCAAGGATAGAACTACTGTTCCCATAATGCACTGTGGATGAATGTAGGTATTGATTTCTGCAGTGCATTATGGAACCTGTAGTTTTTTTTTTTGCATTTTGTTTGCATTGTAGTTTTTTTTTATCTGGTACGGTTCTGATTTGTCACCCCTTGGAGCAAGGATTTTTGGGAAATGTAGTACCCGAGAACGTTCCTAAACAGGTCAAGGGAACGAACAGAAGGAACTCCGGTTCCCATAACGCACTGCGACTGGTGCGCTTGAGTCACTGTATCCTCCAGGAAACACGGCCGTTGTGTTTTCGCGCTTCCTGTTTGTCACTTCGCCTGCAGGCCTTTTCGTTTGCAGTGCATCATGGGAACCGTAGTTCGTTCCTCCTGTAAGTACAAACTTAGCTTTGTATTCTTTTCCAAAATTTCCGGGTGAATCTCGTAGCTTTACGGTTTAATCTGTTCAGTCAGAAAGGGGTGCGGCTTCTCAGGGATTATGGGTAATGTAGGACAAACGTACAGATCTGCTTTATAGCTCGTTCCAAGCCAAGGCCGACGATAGGCAGCGTGATTTGTGGACGAACAAATGTGAGCGTGGATTTTAGGACGTTCTCGTGTTTCAGCGTCTGTAGCAAACCCAGCCTGGCTCTCGAGACGCGCCCTTATTATCGCACCGAAATCCGATAGCGCGTTTGAGCCACGGGCGCGGCGACGACCCGAGACGGAGAACGTTTGCTATAAATGGTGTTTGGTGCAGAACTGAGCGCACAGGGTCCCTGACAGAGCCGATCTCCCGATCCGAGTGTGCGCTCGGGCCGCTTCTGGGAAATATGTAAATATTTGACTGATGCCGCAGCAACACCGAGAGACCATCTTTCTAATTTAGGATCGGGGCGCTTTCCAGGGCGACAGGTCGACTTTGCGAGAGAAAAACAAGACGAGGACTGGGTTTGCTCTCGGGGGGGCGTGCGGGCCCCGAGCGTGACGCCTGACATCAGAGCCCAGGCGTGATGGGAACTTCGGATTAAAATCAGATTAAAACCTGCTGAGCTAAAACCTGGTCCCGCCCCTCTTAACCCTCTACTTTAAGCTCTTGGCCTGAACCAGGTGTGACCCAGGACCTCGATGACACTCACCGAGCCGTACAGTTCCCCTTTCTCGTTCATTCCCAGGTAAAGTCCGGCGTCCACCCCTCGTATGCTGACCAGCCCCACGGCCAGGCTGATGAACTCCAGGATGCCTGCAGGAGAGAAACTCGGGTTAGCAGTGGAACGAGGAACTAACGGCCTTCCCTGTTTTGCTTTATTCCCAGAGCCAACATGGCCAACGGTTGCATTCTTATTAAAAGATGAGTCACATCCACCGATAGCCGTGCTTACAGTCGAGCATCTGGAGGAACGGAGAATAAAAGCAGATGTCCAGATGTTGTTTAGACTCTCAGGAACACGTGAAGAGCGGAACAGATAGGAGTCAGAAGAAAGACGTCACGGATGAGACAAACCTCAGATCTGGTGCCGTATTTGGGTAGATCAGCTGCACCTGGCTAGAAGATAAGGCGCTAAAGCGAGCAGGGACCTTTAGCAGAGGGACCATCAGATCGTCTGCCCTGACGCTTGACCTTAACACTCATTCCTCTTGGTTAACGTTTTGGAATGGAGGTTTGAAGCAGATCTGTTCCCTCCTGAACACGACACAGAAGGGTCTGGCTCCTAAACCAGAGCGGGCATGTTTCATATTTTCGGTTTAATCAAAGCCACAGGGCCGCTTGTAGCAGGCCTGCCTTGAATTTGCACATCACAGGAGACAGAAACATGCAAGCCGAACACCCAATCCAATAAAACCCTCTTGTTTTGGCCGAGAAAAACAAGCATTAAAATATCAGTGGATTCCACAGAGGTCGTGGGTTTAATTCAGACCCGATTCCAGCCTCCTGCACCAGGCTGCACCTGCACAGCGCCTGCATGTGGAACGCAACATGGCTTCGGCCTGACCTCATTTGTTTACCACTCCAATGCTAGGCTCTTCTCGAGTGATTTATATTAATGGCGTAACTGACTGCGTGCTCAAGCTCTCGAGTCGACCGAACAAGCTGGTGCAGAAAAACAGACGCTTGTTTTGGAAAGACACCTGCAGATCAAGCGAGGGGTTTCGACTCATCTGTTTACGTGAGTGACTCTTCTGCACTCCTACCCCCTAATCAGACACACTCCGGTCTATTAATCAGCGTCTGAACACTGAAACGTTTCCAAATCCTAATAAACCACCTCCTTCTTTGAGCCTGGGTGGGGGGTTAGTCTGCACCAAATTCAGCTTAAAGACTGAAGGAACCTGGCACAGGACCTTATCACGTAGAGAGCTCCTTCTGCCGGATTAATCATCCTAAATTTAATCCAGAGAGAGAAGGAACAGTGTGGGATTATGTAACATCCAGAACTGCAGCACAAAACCAAGCATTCCAACACAAACTTTTGTAGTCTTATAACCTCAAATTCCTGAAGATCTTACATGACGTTTTTCTTCTTTAAACCTTACTGAACCTTCTGTAAGTCATGGGCTTTTAAATGCACTCTGATTTTGGGTTTTCTTTTCAAGCCTCCAGTTGCTGAGACAAACTGGAGAATCCTTCACTCAGAGCAAAACAGGTTTAGGAAACCAGCAAGATTCGGACCAACCGAGCTCTTTTAGCTTTAACATCACCACGTTGTTTAAACTCCTAGTCTGGTTTGTACAGTCCCACAACTCAGGACCTCTGGTTGTACTTTTTAAGATGTTTTACGCAACCTTTCTCTTATTAAAGGGGTGAAAATACGGTTTGTCTAAACTGCCCTACTTCATATGGTGGTGTTAAAGGAGCAGTGATTTAATAAAGTGACACTGACAGGTGCACCAAAGCGCAGCTCTGCTGTGCGTAAACGCGCCGGTCCACCCACCGAATCTGCTGTGGTCCTGCCGGGTTCCGTGCACCGTCCCGTTGGGGAAGATCTCCAGATGAAAGCCGGTCCTGCAGTACAGCTGCCGCCTGCGCAGGATGCCTTTCAGATGGTCGAATTCGGTGAGAGAGCCGCGCCGCAGCCTGCCCTCGATCAGCCCGAGGCGCTCGTTCAGCCCGGCCGGAGAGTCCGCCAGGGGTGCGTTCCCGAGCGCCGGGAAACTCTGTAAATCCAGATCGATGGTGCCGAGGAATCCGCCGACCTCCGTCATGGTGCGTAATCACTGCGTGTGACCCGGTTTAGAAGAGGCGACCCGGTGCGCAGGCCGTGCAGCGCATACCTACTGAAAGTATTCAGAGCTCAGGGTGTCCGGTCAGGCTTTTTATACACATACTCCCCGTTCATGATCAAATTGGATATTCAAAAACGCAAGCCACGCCTGAGCGGCATCCCTTCTTTTTTACGCACGCCGGATTTGCGTGCCGAAGGCCAACGCGCGTCTCCAAACGTGTGACGGTAGCGCTGGTGCTGCTGCTCTTTCTAATTCATCACCAAAAAAAACCCCCCAAGGTTTATGTAGAAGTTTGGAGAGGAGCAGATTCGCTCATGCGTAACGGGCTCTGCCCTCCAAATCCACCACACCAGAGTCTCATTAAACACATAGCTGAGTTATCAGCGCGCTCTGAGCTGTGCGTACAAGTCAAGGGAAGTGAGGACGACGCTCTGCCCACATTACAGACCACTGACAGCACGCCAGCACCGACCTCGGGGTCTTGTTCTCCCTCTCTGTCCCACCTTTCAGCATGAGGAGGCAGGCTTTCTCCAAAAAAAAAAAAAAAAATACATCAGCCACTATCTGATAGAATCCTGTAATCAGATTCTTTCTCCACCTCCTTTCACAGTGGAGCAGGTGCTTCCTCCTCCTCCTCCTCCTCCTCCTCCTTTTCTTACTCCTCCTCCTCACCTCATGCACTAGATCCAAACCAGCCCATACTGGGTCCAGACTGTCTGTAAAGATTTAAAACTCAAGTTCAAATCCTGCCTGTGCAGAGTTTGCATGTTCTCCCCCATGACATTTTCCTCACACATTTCAAGACGTCTTTGGCTCTTTGGTCCCAGAGTGACAGAGTGTGTGTATGTGCCCTGTGAAGGACTGGTACCCTATTTAGGATTGGTTCCCACCCTGAAAAGACCCCCGCGGTGGGTGTGCACCGGAGTAAGTGGATATTAAAAATAAATGAAATGTGCACATCTAGAAAAAGTAAAAAATAGTCTAAGTGATCTAATTATGTATTTCGTGACTCCAAAAACTCCCCCAAACCCCCATTTGATCTTCCCCGTGTTGATAAAGGACTAAGGGAATTTACGATCCGTATCACCTCATATTTGTAAGGAAATCACATTCTTAAAGACTCGGGTGATGTTAAATTGTCCTGGGGGGGGGGGTTCTGTTGCCTAACCTGGAGGTAGAGGTAACAGCCTGTACCAAGCCCTCATAAATGTAAACCTGGCATTCGAACCTTCTGTAGCGTTTTATGGTTTTAATGGGAAGCGTTGTGTCTGAAGCGTAAAAAGCTTTATCCGTTCTGTGAAACATGGTGGTGGCAGTATCAGGGTTTGCTGTTTTGCATAATCTAGGCCTGGATATAAAACAGTAAACGAGTCATTCTACAATGAAACAGAACAATTAAAGAAGGATAAAGTTAATGTTTTGGACCAGCCGAGTCAAAGTCCGGACCTTAATTCAATAGAAATGTTGTGGAAGGACCTGAATCGAGGCGTGAATCATTCCGGAGCTTTCGAGTGTTATCATTGGCGGTGACGCTTCCAAATACTCCAGACACCCCGTGCCACCCCGCTGTCTTCACTCCTGCTCATTCCAGCGCAATCCGTTCTAAGTTCTGCACATACCAGCCCGCGAGGCTCCGCGTTCTTACATGTCATTTAGCAGTTGTAATACAAACAGAGCCTGATTTAATTAGCTTTTAGCTACAGGAACATTTCCGCGTTGGAGTCTAAAAATAAGCGCTTTAATCAGGGCTGCAGCTTCAGGTGTAGCTTTATTATTTTAGGAAATCCTCAGCCTCCGGGCTTATTTATCAGATTGGCACCATGCAAATATTTCAGTCCGAGTGAAATCGTTTGTTTTAATCTCAGAAATGCTTTGATAAGTCAGAACCGGGCACCGAGTGGGTCTCCGCGCACACCTGGCCAGTCTGGAAAAGAAACAAAAATGTATAAAGGGAGATAAAAAAGCGTGATCACTCAAACCCTGCACGCTTTGCCAGATGCTCCTCAACTCGGTTAGGCAACGTGCAGGACGTCTCCAGGTTCATCTAGAAAGGTTCATCTTATGCACGATGCTGGAGTTTAGGTTTATTTAGTTTAAACTGTAACGTTTATTTCAAAAACTGATCCAAAATGATTCAAATTAAGACCAGGAGCACCAATGAGTCACACCTAGGTGGGAAATTTACGATTTTGGATCTGTAAGAAGGGCAGATCTGAGTTTCCAAAGCTCACAAAGAAGCCACACATGGGCAAAAAATGCCAAACTCAACAGTGACCGTAACCAAAGGTAAGGATTGAGGTAAGGATTTACTTTAGTTTTGCTGCCAAAACGAAGAGACCAAATCACAGCTCCACAGACCTCTGGTTCCAATTCCGGTCCTCGACTCCGCCCGTGTGGAGTTTACATGTCCTCTTTATGTCTTTTATTCATTTGTACTCTGGGTTCTTCCCACATTCCAGAGATACTGTATGTATTAGGTCCAGTGTGACTCTGTGTACAGTGTATGTGCCCTGCGATGGATTGGTTCGTGCCTGGCACCCTGTCCTACCAGTTTATCTCTGGCTCCCTGTGACCCCGAGTTGGCTTAACGATAATGAACAAATGTACTTCCAATATATACGTACTGTATTTATAACTGCGTATCCCTACTGTATTAACATTGGATCTTTAAGTATCCGTATTTATTGTAAATCCTGCTTTTCTGTTTGTGCCCGTTCTGTTGGCAAGGCGTCATTGTTTTCATAAAGTATGTATTTATTTGTTTCCAGCAGATGTTGTGTTGTGTTTTTATTTAAGCATCTAAATCGTTCAAACCCTGGCAGGCTGATTTATGCAAAAATAGCACCTCGTGTTTTGCATTAAAGCTCCATGATCAGTTTGTAGCGAGAACGCTCGTAATGATTCACAGGGCAATGGCATTAGTGTGCGCTGAGGGTGGCCCTGGGAAGAGATGCCATCTTTTAGGGGGCTCTCTCATAAAGAATTTTGCATTAACCATGGTGCATTCAAGAACCCCCCTCCCTTCCTTTGCTCCCCTCACATTCTGGCGTATGATATCATCTGTTCTTATTTTACCTTCGTATCGGGGCTGCGCCCAGAAAAATGATCCAGCGTGCAGAGTTATTTGCAGAGCTGGATTCTGTGTTATTTTATTTCGTTGCCGAGACATAACATCTCGGGTCTCCCCTTTCACGCAGGTGGTCCTCCCCGACTCAGTCAAGGCCGGGCGGGCGCGCACACCCACGGCTGAGTGAAGACACAGACAGATGCATGTGAATTTAGGTAACGGTGTTGCGTTTCAAGGGCCCGCTCCGCAGATAGTGTTAATTAATTTGTTTGCTTTGCATTAAGCCCTTAAAAAATGCGCTCTCACACGAGAGCCACCGCGCTCGCCTAAAACCAACATTTGTTATACAAATTGCTTTCATATGCTATGTTCATCGCGAGAGAGGATGGATTGTGTCATGCGAGCCGCAAAGTTCTGCCCCAGTAACGCTGCAGCTACTTTTTCTTCTGCATGAATGTTTTATGTGCGTTTCACTCCGGAGGATTTGGTTTGGGAGCTGTTTCTTGAGGTTTGCCTCGTTTCCAGCTCTGTCTGAAGAAATTTAGAAGGATCTAAAGTCAGGTTTTTTTAATGCTCTCTAATAATTGATGTGGTATACCACATAGCTTCTTGTGCTTCTTAATTCCTGTTAACTACTAACCAGTGTTTTAGATCTCATTAAAATCACAGTTGTATAAATAGAAATAGAAATTAAAATACCTACTACATTAGTTAGCTAAATCACACCGACATGAGCAATAGTTCAATATCATTGTCACTATTTCCATTTTATATACATCACATAGCTTTTATATTACATTCATTTCTTTATTTAAGTTAACCGTCCAAAATACGAGCATGTATGAGGTCGTCATAAAGCAGACTGCCTATATGTCTAACCTCTCACTAGATACAGCTACAAACAAACTGTACCAGTCTTAATAATAATGTTCTAGACATTTCTTTAGTTATTAATTGTTAAAAGGAATAATATAATAACAAAATATGCAATAATAACCACACATATATTTAAGCACTCTGATAACAGGGTACAAATAGCAGGCTAGCCTGCTAATCGCTATCGCTAATCGCTATCGCTAATCGCATTAGCTTGTTTTATTCCATACATATTAAACAGACTGAGCTTTGTGGTGAGCACATTTTCATCGGGAAAGCTTTTTAGAAGCAGAATATCTATGATGTTTGATATAGTTTAAACTTAATAATGTACATCTTATATATATATATATAGCGTAACAATGCAGACTGCTAATTAAGCAAGCAGAGCCTGTAATTTGACTTTTCTTTTGTATGACATAATACATATAATAAATTGGAAAAGTTAAATTAATGGTTAACTGTTCAGTACATCTTTAGCCTTCGAGCAAGTCTGTATTTGGACCATATCTGTTTTTATTTTAGTGCTTATGTTTTCGCTCAGCACATTAGATTAGCACACTGTACCATCCAGGTTTGGGACCGGCTTTTTAGCTTTTTATTTGTCACAGGGGCGTGTCGACTTTTTACAAGGAGATGTACTAAAACTGC
This sequence comes from Parotocinclus maculicauda, assembly GCA_034780255.1. Taxonomy (NCBI): domain Eukaryota; kingdom Metazoa; phylum Chordata; class Actinopteri; order Siluriformes; family Loricariidae; genus Parotocinclus; species Parotocinclus maculicauda. The sequence goes on from JAUZSU010001150.1 coordinate 8,471, forward strand.
CAAAGTCTTATGCAAATCTTTATTTACACTAATGACCCTTTACTGGACATCTAATGCCATTTTGTTTATTTTCGATGAGATAATGAAGCGAGTTTATGAGATAATCACTGCTCGTTTAGAGCAGGGAATCGTTAGGTCATTACTAATACGTGTAAGTTTTCAGTGAGTCAGTGTTTTAATCTGTGAATCATTTGGTTAATAGATCAAATTAAGAACGATTAAATGGTTCTCCTAAGATCCTCTGCTGTAATTCTCTCCCACTTTATTAGGTATGAGCTCCAGATTTTCTCTTTTTTTGAAGACTTTCATATGTAATAACATTTGTTGAAGGAGCAGTTATTATTATTTTACAGCGATCAGGCTGCACTATTGTAAATAAACCAGAATAAATCATTTAATCCAAGAAACTCAAATGACTCATGTCACCAGACCATGCCAGACTTCCAGTGTTCTGGTTTAATTAGCACAACATTTAATAAACTTCACGTATATTCATTTCCTTACATATGTTTAATAAGCCGTGTTTATTTCATGCCAGTTGATCCGTTTTGACTGGCTGCTTATGAATCGTTCTCAAGTCTGTTTTTGGGTTGGTAAATATTTATTCCGGAGTTTGTGTGGTTGTAAATTGTGCATCATGTTGTTGTTTGAGCCCGTCTCTGTTTGTCTGGTTATGTTTGTGACCATGCTCAGATGCACGATACAGAAACCAGATTACAGTGAGCATGCAGCGAATAATCTAATTCTTTTAAGGTTTTTTTTTGAGCGGTCAGGTGACCTGAGTCTGAACTATTATTGTGATTATTGTGCGATTGTGTAAATGAACTCTCTGACTCTCATGGAACGACTGTGTAAATTGTTGAATAGTAAAAGAATAATCAGGAACATCTGGACGGGCCGCAGAGCTTCTCTCTGGACGGATTAGAACCGCTAAATCCGATCTGGAGCAGAGTTACGGCGGAGTTTGACACTTGCGTTACGTTCCGTTACTTTGGGTTGTATGGATGTGGTTGTGAACGTTGTGGACGTGGGTTATGTAAAGCGTTTTTTGCGTGATCGTGAGAAAGTCTCTGCGCGAGTGTGTTTTTGTTCCTCCAGCACAGAGCAGAGAGATTTTCTCCTCAAACAGATGTTCGACGCCCTTTGTAAAGGCTTTGGCCCAGAGCCAGGCTCTACCTATCTTCACAACTATTTACATGGCAATCCAGCTGGTCGCCTTCTTCTTCTTCTTCTTTTTCTCATTCTTTATGTTTCTTAGTGCTCAGTTTCTTTCTGATCCTCCACCTCCACCATCCTGGTTCTGGTTCTCACTGTGTGATTGATCTTTGTGTGTAAAGAACCTTTGCCTTCTGCTCTTTTGGTGCAAAAACAATAGTAGATAAGATTTCCATCACCTCCATTTCCCTAAGTACTTTCAGAGTTCTCTACCTGAGTTTGTCTCTGTTCTTGGGTCTGGCATTAAGTGGTTCTCAGGTCTCAATCTCTGCTCACCGGGTGGCTAATCTAGCTCTGAAAATGAACTAAAACACGTCAAACCCCAAAGGCTTTCTGTTGATTATACACAAAAACATGCCCAAGAATTTTAGGTTGGATCCGAATGCCAGGTCGGGTTTACAACTGGACCTGTGACACCAGGACCAGGACAGACACCAGGGTCCTGGGTTCAATCCTTACCTTTGGTTACGGTCACTGTTGAGTTTGGGTTTTTTTCCCATGTGTGGCTTCTTTGTGAGCTTTTGGAAACTCGGATCTGCCCTTCTTACAGATCCAAAATCTTAAATTTCCCACCTAGGTGTGACTCATTGATGCTCCTGGGCTTAATTTGAATCATTTTGGATCAGTTTTTAAAATAAACGTTGCAGTTTGAACTCTTAAAAATATCGTACGTTCCTATTCTTCTTGGGAAACAAGGTCCCCAGTAAGACTATAAATACTTGATTTCACACACACATACGCTATGAAAAGCAAATGTAGCCCTCTCGAAATTCCGTTCCTAAGTGCACAGGTTTCCTCAGAGCCGTCCCTTCACCGGCTCTCCTGCGTGTGACGTCTTATCGAGGTTTCTGCTAGAAGCAGTTACTAAAAATGACATTTTTTTCTGAACAGGCCCCTCAATTCAGAGTTCCCTCAAAACGAAACAACAGGTGTCTTTGTCAAACTCGAGGGACTCTGGGGGGTTTGGGTTTCACCCTTTGAAAGTGATACGTGGGTGCGCTGCATTTCTCAGGCACCCCCCTTCCTCCGAATCTGGTGCTGAAGGATGGACCACCCAACTCTCAGCACTTTGGGGCAACCATCGTCTCCATCAGCTCCATCACTCTGCTGGGAGGAAGTCATTCATTTCAGCGTTACTCACGCTGGGGAAGAAAAGCAGAAACACCCCTGAGCTGAAATCCGTTCGGACCGAACGAGGTGACGGTGCTTGGTTATGAAGGAGCGGCGTCCTAAAATCCTAAATAAACCCATAATTTAACAATATGAAGTCCGTAAAGCGGAGCCCCATTTTCAATCCAGAGTTTCTAATGGGAGTAAGAAAGCTCTCGTATCCTGGTCAGGTCTGCAAGGCAAAACCCTCACATCACTGGCAGACATCTTTTGTGGTTACGGCGAAACAAAAACCTAAATTAGATCCTGACCTGTGATCTCAAACACTTAAGTCACAACACCGCCGACCGAACACAAGACCACCAGCGGAAACGCAGAGGTTAAGGTACGAGACTATTCGCCAGAAAGCTAAGGGTTCAAGTCGCAGCCCTTCCGAATGCTGCCATGTTCGAACCCTTGATCCCCACTTGCTTGGGTTAAAGCTTGAATGCCGTAAATGCGGCTACGGTTTAAAGTAGATTAAGATTTGACTAAGATAAAACGACAGAGCACTTTAAAAAAAAGAACACATTACCAACTGTTAAGCAGGGTGGTGGTTGTATTGTTGAAATATTGTGCGGACAGAGGGAAGGATCGTCTCTGACAAAGATGAACAAGTTTAGAGCTCCAAATCGGAAGCAACCTTCTTTTTAGTCGACTAAAATATAAAGGGTGTAAAATGTGAACTTTTTCTTCAGTTCCCTTGAATTATTAAAGTCATTATAAAC
>JAUZSU010001161.1:0-11562 GCA_034780255.1 Parotocinclus maculicauda
TGGAATAAGGCTGTAACGTAACAAAATGTGGAAAAAGTGAAGCGCTGTGAATACTTTCCGGATGCACTGTATATTATCAGCAACTACAGAAGTGCTTTCTATTCTTTCTAATAGACCAAACCAAATGCAGTATCTCACAAAAGTGAGACACCCATTTTCATGGGACAATACTGAAGATATGACACTTCTTGGTTAACAGCCATGCAGACCAGTTTAATAGGAGTGTGGCCATTTTCATCTAGGGCTGACTCACTTTTGCTTTCAGTGGTTTACATTAATTACAATAATGGCTGTGAGTCATTTTAAGGGCACAGCAAATTTACTTTACATTGTATCAAAGTGTCATATCTGTAGTATTGTCCAATGAAAAGATATAACACAATATTAACAAAAATGTGAGGGGTGTACCTACTTTTGTGAAAAACTGTAAATATGACTTCACCAAACCTTGTGTTAGTACAAATTTCATTTCATAATATGATATCAATTATTTAAATTAACCTAACACGCATGTCTTTGGAAAGAAACCGGAGTACTCGGAGTAAACCCACACAGACACGGGATGTTACTCACACAGACATGGCAGTGCTACGGAGCCACCATGCCACCCTTATTTTTTTTTCTAGTACAATATAATGTCACTATTTAAGCCAAAAACATTCAATATTCAGATAAAGTAGTATAGTTTAGTAAATTAGTATAGTAGCAGCCGTTGTACTGGCAAAATACCTTGTAGCTGTTTTAGCTTTTCACGTTTTTTATCTACCTGTTTTATCTACCCAAATAAGAGCTGGAATATGACCTGTGTACTAACATTCATAAAATTATTTCTGTTGTGGTATATTTTACTATATATTTAAATAGTTATTGTAATTGTGGAAATATATGCAGTAAAAATCTAACATATCTCTGTTTATTTCAAATATGAACTAAGGTATAGCTAGTTGTTATTATGGGATGTAAAGGAACATGGGTTGTTTACAAAGAAAACATAGTTCAGATTTTGGGTGGAATTGTTCTTTAACTTAATATAACAACAAGAATATGAACACTAAAAAACAACCAATAAGATGCATTAGTCATGACATAATAATTGAAAAATTCTCAAAGATCACTTACAGCGATGAGCTGGTAGGAGTTGTTCATCATAGCAATGAGCATGTTCAGCAGAACCACCAATGAGATGACATTGTATGTTCCGAACATGGTGGCCCCAACAAACTCTGTAAACTCATGCCTAGCTCTAACATTGGTCACGTATAGGTTGAGCAGGCCAAACACAGACCAGAACAGAGACTGGAGTGTCTCAAATAACCTAAGAGAAAGAGCAAATAATTAAGAAGTCATGGGTCCATTACAATACTTATATATACTTATATATCAATTATCTTTCAAAGTGAAACATTAACACAATAAGAGATTTATAATGTACCCTTCTTACAGTGGCTACTTAGATTTAAATCTGAGTGCTAATCAAGTCGTATTCTGTTAGAGATATTATTTTTATTGTTCAAGAACACTGGAGGTGCTGCTCATGTTCTCTCTAGTCTGAATACACACATACACGTCTTTCTATCATTGGGAAAACTTTCACTGGCATATAATTTCCAATTGTAATAAATGAAACATCTATACATAACCTTAACCTTAGTAAGTAACCTTAGTAAATTATTAGGCTTTGTGTTTTTATCAAAAGAAAGTTGAAAATGTATTTTTCAAAAGAAAAAGCAGGAGCAACCAAATCTTCTCAACAAGGTAAAATCACATCATGTCAGTCTTACTCTCACACTATCTATCTCTCTTTTTTTTTTCTCTCTCTCTCTCTCTCTCTCTGTCTCTCTCTTTATTTCTCTCTCTCTCTCTCTCTCACACACACACACACACACACACACACACACACACATACATACATACAGCTAATCCATATTCTAATGTTATTTATCTTTATCATGCACAGTTTGTTTCACAGCTTTCTGTGCATCTTTGAGTAGTGAGTAGATAAATATGCAAGTAGATGAAAATATTAGGAATGTAATGATTTATTAAATAATGGGGAATGACATTAATTAGCTACCCTCATATATTTGTGCACAGAGATTTAGGAAACTTTAGTCACATAATGAAACAAAGAGAGACGTCTGTCTCACAGTGTCTCAAGGGCAAACAACAAACAGCAGATTCAATTTGTCCTCAACATCGTTTTTCACTGAAGGGAAGTAATGAGGAAGAATGCTGAATATAAGAAAATACAGAGGAAGGATGTTCACTGTTTTTTTAAGAATAAATCAAATTCGCTTCTTTTCTGGGAGAAGGCTTGACATGTTCAGTTTTCATAGAAATTTTCTACAATTTTGAACACTTGCACAAAACAGCCAGAGGCTGTTGGTATCTCACTCATTTTTCTGTTGGTCTCTAAAATCCTTATTATTAGACCTTATTATCTTTTCTTCATGATTTTTGATTTGAAACCCTATGAACCTGATGTAAAAACATGTAGTCATAGAAAACACAAAATGCAGGTATTAGCATGGACAGGAGACCAGGCCATCACTGTTACAGTGCCAGGAACAGTCCTCTGACTAGTCTCACTCCCTCAGACAAAGTCAATCATTTAGTCAAGTTAAAATTATTAACAATATATAGTGCTTTTTATAACAGAGAATTGTCTCAAAGCAGCTTTAAACATATGGAGGTCGATAGCACAGACTCAGCAAACAGGACAACAGTGGTATTGAAAACTCCCTAAATGTACCAAAGAAAAATGCCTGACTCAAAGACTCAAAAAGAGATCCAACCTCATTGGGCAGCCTAGGTGTTATAGAATTAAACTTACTTACTCACTTACATATCCATTTACCTTTGTACAAGGGTTGCGAGGAAGCTGGTACCTAACTGGCAGCATAGAGCGCAAAGCAGGAACAACCCTACACAGGGCGCCAATCTTTCGTAGGGCATATACACTCACATACTCACACAATCACACACTATGGCCAATTTAAAGACAACAAATTAACACAACACCCATGTCTTGGACTGTGGGATGAAACCAAAGTACCCAGAGTAAATCCATATGGATATGTGGAGGACATGAAGAAAGGACCTAAACAGTTCCACCTGACTTTCTCGCTGTGCTAGGCAATGCTAGCTACTGAGCCAAAGGTACCAAAGTAGTACATTTATAGATTGGGAGTTATTGCCTTCTGATGTGGTCAGATTGACAGTATGAGAACTGGTACTGGTATCCATTTGTGCCAGCAATACCTGACCTGACCAGAACACACTGCCGGGAATTAAACACTGCTGGGACTTGAACACAGGCCACTATGGTGGTGTGCTAATACTGCATTAGATTGCTGCACCAACCAAGTGCCTCCCCTGTTTTGCTATTCCCAGCATTGACTTGTATGTCCATAAATGTATATAAAACTCAGCAGCATTTTCTGATGAGACAAACATTTTCCATGCCACACTTTAGACTCCGTGGGTTTGCTAAATTAATGCAATCCATTTTAAAAAGCTTGTTTGTGTATTTCCCAAACCAGGGCTTATTGTGTGTGTGTGTGTGTGTGTGTGTTGGGGAGTTGTAAGCACAGGAAAGCAGAATTCTATTTATATATTCTGAAGAGTGTGTGAGTGTTTGTGCCCTGGTGATGGTTTGGTGTCCTGTCTAGTGTCCATCCTGTCGTGCGCCCTGTGTTGCTGGTTAGGCACGGCTCTCCCGTGACCCTAACTATGTTAAGCCGATAAGAAAATTTATGTTGAGAACGGTGAAAGTTTCTACACAGTAGCAAAACAAATTTTAAGATACATGCTGTATATCACTTGTAATAATTCCACTGTAAAGATAATTTGATGAACAATGTGATGACAGAACAATGTAACTAAGTCCAAAGTCAGTTCATTTAAATGTTTGACTTGCTAATGCAAGAAATGGTCTCGTCCATTCACACATCCAATCAAAACATTGCAATAATATTATCTGTTGACAACAATGTCAGCAAAACACGTGCAAGAAAAGCCCAAGCAAAGTGAGTCTGCATCTTCATTCCCACATGAAAAATATATTAACAAGGTAGACAAGTTTTAGATATTTGGTTTGGGTAGTGAACTTGCTGGTCGATTGCCTGACGATTTTCCTTTCCACCGTTGCCCTAGGCTAGCTCAATTTGGGACAAAGATATTATAATTTTGTAAAACTGCTTTGAGACAATGCACCATTGTAAAAAGCACTATATAAATAAATATCATTTGACTTGACTTGACTACCTTTGTGTCGGGGTTGGGGTTGGGAAGGGTACTTGAAATAATCTTTTTACAAATGGGGATGTGGAAGAAAAAGTTTGGCACTAAAGCATGGTCAGTCACATGACTCAGGTCATTGTCTCACATTAAATAACTCATTAATTCATTTATTTTCATACCCACTTAATTCAGTTCAGGATTGTGGGTAGGTTTAACAGACAGCACAGGGCACAAAGCAAGAAACCAAAATATGATCATTATAATGCCTTAATAATGTCTCACAATCTGCCACTAACACATAAAGTGAATTACTGAACCACCACTTCCCTGATTTTCCATACACACAAAATATGACTTATGAGAAAAAAAAATTTATTTCTCTTTAAACTTTCGTTTTCTTTAGTATCCTCACTCACGTGGAGAAGGCGTTGTTCTGCTTCTCACATCGGATGCCTTTGCAGTGGCTTGGTTCATCAGCTGCTTCAGTTTCATAATAGAAGTAAAGCTGGTTCAAGCCATTAGCAAATGCCAACAGCACCAGGCAGTAGATGAAAAGGAACTTGAGGATGTCAAGCAGCATTCGGCCCAGGGATATCTGCAGCGGGCCCAGGTGAGAATTTGCAGTGAAGAGTGAAATAAGCCGCAGTGAGCTGAAGATGTTGGCAATAGCAAACAACGCCTCGGCAATCAATGTCGGGTGCCACATCTCCCACTCTTCACGAGGACGTGAGCTGTTGTACTGTTAGAGGTACAAAAGAAAAAAGATATTTTATGTAAACTGACAAATTTTGAATAGAAAAAGACTAATCTGACTGATAAAATGCTTTGGAGTGTGTTTCATAACTATAATAATGTTAGTTTGTGAGTAGCAAAATTGCATGTCTGAGCAAGAAGATGTAAGATTTGTCTTAAAACCGGTCAGTTCATTAGGGGAGTTCAGAGATTTAGTAAACACATGAAATCTTCAGATATAAATCCCTTTAGCTGATATCTAATCTAAGATAAACATGTTCAATTGAGCTTACCTTAAAGTAGGCAACCATTTTGAGTGAAATTGTGGCTAAGTAAAGAGAGTTCATAGCAAAGTCCATCAGATTCCACCAGTCATGAACATACTCAGTGAAGCCTCCATCCCACATCTCTTTGATCTCAGCCCAAATAAAACCTGAGAAGATCAGAATTAATATCTGTGGCACAATGCATTAACAAAAAACAATATATAAAAGTTGATAAGAAAATGTGTACATACAATAACTTTATTTGGCACACCTGATTGTTTCTACATCTCGTGTTGTCCATTTTATCAGTTTCACTTAACATTCAGATGCACGATTATAGACTGTAGTCCATCTGTTTCCCTACATACTTTGTTAGTCCCTTTTACTCTGTATAGCGAGGACCACCACAAGATCACCACAGATCAGGTACTATTTGGGTGGTGGATCATGCAGCGACAGTGACATGTAAACTTACTGTGGAGAAAATAACTACACTGCCGATTTTGCACGTTTTCCCACCTACAAAGAATGAAGAGGTCTGTAATTTCTTAGGTACACTTCAACTGTGAGAGACAGAATAAAAAAAAAATCCAGAAAATCCCTGCAATGTGATTCTGGCCCACTCCTCTATACAGATCTTTCAGGTTTCGGGGTTGTCACTGGGCAACATTGAGTATCAGTTTCTCCAAAGATTTTCTATTAGGCCACCCAGCCACCACCCATCTTTAGTGCTCTTACGGAAGGAAGTAGGTTGTTGGCCAAAATCTTGCAATACATGACCCCATCCATCCTCCCTTCAATACGGTGCATTCGTCCTGTCCCCTTTGCAGAAAAGCACCCCCAAAGTATGATATTTCCACCCCCATGCTTCACGTTTGGGACAGTGTTCAATGTTGGCCCTGGTGTCTTTAGACAGCTCTTTGGTCTTGGGCATGGTGGAGAGGTTGGAGTGTGATTGATTGAGTGTGTGGACATGTGTCTTTTATACAGGTAATGAGTTCAAACGGGCAATTAATACAAGTAATGAGTGCATAATAGGAGACTAAACTAAAACTAACAGGTCTGTGAGAGCCAGAATTCTTGCTAGTTGATGGGTGATTAAATACTTATTTCATGCAATAAAATGCAAATTCATTATTTAAAAATCATACAATTAGATTTTCTGGATTTTTTTTTATTTTCTCTCACAGCTGAAGTATACCTATTATAAAAAATACTCTCCATTCTTTGTTGGTGGAAAAACTTGCAAAATCAGCAGTTTATGAAATATTTATTTCCTGCACTGTATGTGGTGGTTGTGTGATACTCTGAGTTTTGCTGGTACAGTTGGATCAGACATGGCAGTGCTGATGGAGTTTTTAAACACTGTCCTTACTCATTTTGTACTCTATTAGTCATCTGCCATATTGCTCCACCTTGTAGATGTAAAGTCAGAGACAATAGCTCATCTGTTGCACAGTTTTGTAATCATCCTCTAATCCTTCATCAGTGCTCAAAGGATGTTGCCTACAGGACACTGGCGGCTGGACATTTTGGTTGGTGGACTATATTTAGTCCAGCAATGACATGAAGGTTTTTAAAAACTCCAGTAGCACTACTTTTCCCAGTGGCATAGCCATTAAAGAATAAAGTCCAGGGACTAACAATATATGAAAAGAAACAGAAGAACTACAGTCTGTAATTGTAGAACTTTTATATGGAAATCACTTCTATATGGTAAGTAGAACTGATAAAATGGACAATCGGTGAATAAACGAGGAGGTGTACATAATAAAATGAGCAGTGAGTGTATGCAGGGTAATTTCCTTGAAGACACAAGCACATAGTCATGTTCATTTTCTTGAGATTTTACCTGTCTTCAAGAATAATGGGAATCTAAATAAATCACATTGAGTCGCAGCTTGAATCTATTTCTTTTTCATCACAAAAGCTCAGAGAACCTCAAAACAGAAGCTGCAATTTAATTAAAACAATTCATTCTGTTATGGGGCTTTAGGTGTATTTTTCTTTGTATTTGACTTGAAAGCTAATACACTGAGAGACCAATCATTCATAATGTGCAGCTTTTTTTCTGAAATGTATTGCTGGAATTTGATAAGACATAATTGAACATCAATCAGTTATTGACATTTGCACTGTGGGTCCATCTGATGTCCAGAATGTTTTTGACATAAAGAATCAAGTTTTACAAACAATATGTGTAAAATGTGTTGTTACTAATAGTTTACAGTTTCAGCATCACAGTACAAATGTTCAATGCCTTCTGTTGTTCTCATGCCAGGGACTATGGGAATTCTAATAATATTAGGTACCATCTATTTACATCTACTTCTTATTTTTGTACTAGATGCATATAATCATTTAGATGATTAAATAACATTTAGCCATAAAATATATGAATAAATGTTAACTAAAGTGGTGAACTCTTTCTAATTTTCTGCATAAATACAACCTAAGACATCATCAGATTTTCACACAAGTCTTAAAATAGAGACAGATTAAACAAGCTAGACAAAAATATTGTACTTGGTCATTTCTTTCTTGTTAATGATTCGATATTACATCTTTTGTCTTACACATTTAATAAATGGCCAAAGAAGACTAAGACTATCACTTACATTGTGGAGTGTAAAAGTTAAGACCATGACCTTAATCCTGTATAAATGTCATAGAAAAGGCATCTCAGCTCATGTGAAAAAACCCTGAACATTTCAGCTAAAGTGGCTTAAATTCTTACAAGCCAATTTGCAGGACTGATGAACAATGAAACATTTATATGCAGTTATAGCTGAACAAGGGGATCATACCAGATTCTGAAAGCAAAGGTTCACATACTGTTGCCACTCATAGATATGCAATATTGAAACGTTTTAATAAAATACCAAATATAACATGTTTGTTTTATTTGTTTAATGCAACTTTCTTTATCTACTTCCATGACCTTTCTAAAAATCTGATGATGCTTTAGGAGGTTTATTAAAAAATATAGAAAATTCCAAAGGGTTCAAACCTACAAGGGTCACTGTAGGCCTGGCTAAGACATTGATGAAGATCCATTTAATGTTATGATGATGGCCAGTGAGAATGGAGAACTCTTCAGAGCACTCCAACCTGTTTCTAGTGCTTTTATATGGAAGTTACTTGGTATAAATGCAATTTAATCTTATATCAGTCTAACCTTACACAAACTAGCAGGATAAAGTGTTTGAGTCTCTACACATATACACATAATCAACACAACAGATATCCTCACCCAAGACCCAAGGAAGTATCATCCATTCCACAACAGTGGGTGGTGGACCCTGGACATGCAAGTCTGTTTGTACTATATGCTGTGAGGCCAACAGTAAGAGGAAGAGGAAGGTCAAGTATGAAGCAGTGTGACAGATAAATTTTATGAAGGGTTTCTTGATAAAACTGCCGAGTGTGCTCTTTGGGGCCAACAGATAGATTATGGAGAAGATGGGGAAGAGCAGGCCAATTGTGAAGCATGTGATCAGCTTCACCACCCAGTGACGTCGCCTCCATCCTGGAAAACCATCATACCACAGTGTGGCTAAGAGCTGCTGACAGTTGGGCTGAGCCACAAACTAGAAAAACAACAGAAAAACTTGACAGAATACTTGAAAATGCAGCTAGGACAGCACTGTCATGAATTTGCAGGGATACTGGCATCATAAAAACCTTAATGTTTCAATTTTGAAAGTTTATGGCAATCTATATCTATACTTCGCAAATATCCATAATCTGCATTTGCAATTCAGTGTATAAGGTAATCAGCTGTTCTTCACTACATTTATTATTCATATCAGTTTCAGATTTCAGATCAATTTCAGTTTGTGAGATTGAAATGAATTGTCTGAGTAAGACCAGACACACAGTGCTTTAATGTACTGACCACTGCAGCAGCTATGTTTCAGGTAAGAGACAGCAAATGAAGAATGAATGTGTGATCAATATGCCAGACACATAAACACAACCTCTGGGATTAACCAAGGGGGTCACTCCAGCAATCATGTCTGGAGGAAATTAAAGAAAAGTGTCTTCATTTATTGACCCAGAACTACATCAGCTAAAGTTGGTTTAGACATTCTTTCAGAAACAAGGTGCAATTTATTCATTAGCTTTTCCTCTTTAAAAGTAAACATTTGACATAATAATACATTAAACTATTTAGTGTTTAGTGTAATTAGTTTTTCTATTATTGTGGAGACATTCCATTGACATACCAGTATTGTAGAAAATGTATGCTACATTGTACAATGCCTTAAGCTAAGTAACCTATAGAATTTTTTTTTGTAAAAGGAAAGAATTCCCACAAGATAACAAAATATGCACATTTCTCTCCTTGTGGTAATATTTGGTCAACACAATGCAATGATATATAAATACACTCACACCAAATACATATACACACACACACACACACACACACACACACACACAAATACACACTGCAGCAAATGCATTGTACACCTAATCCTAATCCTTAATCCTAACCTTAAATTCAGTAATGTGAATGAAATAGTTGGTATAGTAGAGCTATTTTGGTGTCAAATAAAAGTAAATGGCAAATTTCCTATGCATGTCAGGTCTTTTACACCCTGGTAGGGACAATTGGTTCCCTCAATGATAATGTCTAATGTGATCCGTCTTGGCTGTGTTACATTCTAGTTCTTTCCTTTCCCATTCACGCTGTGTTGTTATGGTTATTGCTCCCAGTGTCTCATGCTACACTCAAATGTACAAATGTGTTCTGTTAATAGACTCTGTGTTCTTAACAACAACTACCTACAAATTCTGTTTTCTCTCCGGGATCAGTTCCAGGTCACACACAAAAATATTCTTCCTTTCCTGTCCTACATTAAGATGTTCTTCCGCTCTGGCTTCACTTAATCTGTTATTCCATCATCAGTTCCAGCCTTTGTACTGAAACTAAACTTTCCCACCGACATGACGTGATCCTACAGTGACTCTGTGTACTGGAATAATATAGAAGGCATATATACATATTTTTATGTAATTTAATTTATATACACTATTGTCCCATATGCTATAGTTTAATAAATTTTATTCTACTCTTCATAATATTGTATTCTGTTTAACACAGTAATATAATATAGCACACATAATGCCTATGCCGGCCAAGTAGTTTGGGTCCCTTTTTGAGTCTTCGTCCTCCCAAGGTTTATCCCATAACAACCACATTATGAGTTGATGTAGGTAAAAATAACGTAATAAGGTAATAAATGTTTAGAGGGTATTTTAAAATTTTTTAAATGCATCAGTGCAGATCTCAGTTTTCATCTGAAACGGTGAATCTTCAGTCAACGATCGAAGGAAATCAAAATATGAAAATTTTATTTATTTATAAATTTATTTATTAATTTTTTTTGCAGCACTGGTTACAAGTCCAGGATTCAAGTTCCAGCATTGCCACAAGTGGGCCCTTGAGAAAGTGTTCCTACAGAGAAGAGTCTTGTATATAATTTAGAAAATAAACAAAACATGCAATTTTAGAATATAGTCAAACTCTGTTTGATTACTACTTTTTTTAATTCAATTAGATCCAAAACAGATATACTCTGGATTCACTATAAACCTGAAGTGGCATTTACAGTTTTTTCAAAATGACTTGCAACTGATATAATCTAAAAAATCAAAAGTGTATACTGCTCAACATCGGCTGTTTGATAGCTCCAGAGTCACCACTTCTCAGGCTAGACTGCTAAGGCTTTGTAATTATAACTGTTACAACTGTTGGTTATCTGAGATCAGAAAGTCCAAGCAAGTACTCACATAACCCAACAACAGACTGATTCTTAAGTCTAACTCTTATTTTTTTACATATTAAGTATACAGCATACACACTGGGACCAGATCTCACAGTCTTATGCCACATCACTCAGTTGTAATGTTCTGAGATAGAAAACCCTGTCGGTGTTATAATACATTTAGAGTCATTGTAAAAACATCTTATCACTTTACTTAATTAGCCATGAGGTGTATTCGACAATCTGATTGCTCTGTTAACAGAATAATAATACTGTTCAGTGGAGCTCATTATCAAGCAGGCAGAAAAATTCCATGTGAAGGTTGAGTGATGCATATTAATGTACTGTATCTCAACATTAAACAATAAATGGACAAATAGTCTCCTACTTATTAATCAAGACAAACTGGATGCCTACATACAGTGGGTACGGAAAGTATTCAGACCCCTCTAAACCCCCTTTAAATTGGACTTGATTAGGAAAGACACACACCTGTCTATATAAGACCTCACAGCTCACAGTGCATGTCAATGCAAATGAGAATCATG
>JAUZSU010001172.1:0-23201 GCA_034780255.1 Parotocinclus maculicauda
TATACACGGCCGGGCTGCTATAGCCAAACCTTTGTCTAAAACCAGGTGTTTCAGTTTCATTGTCCAACCCCTGTATAACAGGGCAGCACGGCATTGCATGCGGTTAGTACTGTTTCCTGTAGTGGTATTACCCCGACCTCGGACTCCAGTCATAGGACCTGGACAGATCAGGTACTGTTTGGATGGTGGATCGTTCTCAGCACTGCAGTGACTGTAATTTGATGGTGTGTGTTAGTGTGTTGTGCTGGTATGTGTGGATCAGACAGCAGCAGCAGTGCTTCTGGAGTATTTAAACACCTTAGCTGGACTGAAAACCAGCCAGAAATATCCAGCCACCAGTATAATGTAGACGGGGTCTTGTGAGCACTGATGAATGAGTAGAAAATGTCTAACACAAACTGTACAGCAACAGATGAGTTACTGTCCCTGACTTGACGTCTACAATACGGTAAATGTCTCTGAAGTGAACAGTGTGACTGCAGTGTTGAGAATAGTCCACCACCCAAATAGTACCTGATCTGTGCTGGTCCTGTGAGGGTCCTGACCATTTCATAAGAGAGTATGTACACTGTATGTAGAGAAACAGATAAATAAAACTGCAATAATGTATATTAATAAAAAAAATATATAGAAATCCTATGACTTTTGCACAGTACTGTATCTAGAACATCTGACCATAACAATATAGTTTCCCTTTATGATCCAAGCAAGTCTTATTTTTGCCTATTAAATTTGATTATACTGGACCAAACGGTGCTCTTGAAGTTAAAATACACGCAAACAAATGAAGCTCACCAAGGTAATGCTTTTGCCAGAATGGTTGGTAGAAACTGGAACTGTTTTGATGAGAATGTCAGCTACAAAAAGGGCACTGGGTCTGGATAAAGAGCATTGTATTGATACACAGCCTGATACTAAGACAGCCTTAAATAACAAGTTAATGGATCTTACAATTAGCCGTGTCCTCGGGAATGAAGCAAATTAATCAGTGCTGACTTGCTCTACCCCCTCTCTCTTGCGTTCTGTCTTCGAGATGCGACTGACATTATTTTTGTACGTTGATTAATGACAGGGATGGTATCCAAGACGACAACAATGGACTAAGAATAATAGTTCCAAGGATAAAGATGGGCATGGTCCATCCATCCCGATTTAGCTCCTTCAGGTTTTGGCTCTATAAGCAATGAGTGCTGCAGTGTACTTTTTGATTAACAACCTTATCTGGTGGGGCATTTCAATTTTTCTATACCCATCTGAAAATATAGGTGGTGTTCTATGCTACAGCTTATCGCCAAATGTTTGTGCACTGTTTGTGAGTTTGAAGGTTTCCCAAACATGGAAGATTTTTAAAAACTAATTTACATTGAGCTGCATTGGACTAATGAGATTCGGCAATGAGGCCTGACTTATAGTTGGTGTTCCAACTATTATAGGTGGTTAAGGTACTTGACTTTTGGTCAGAAGGTTCAGGGTACAAGTCTGAGCACTGACAAACTGCCCCACCCTTCCCTATGCAATAGTTATGGCCCCCCGAGCACTTTGAAAACTACTGATTAATTCAAAAGACTGTTAGGGTAGGTAGTATTGCTTGTGGGTGAAGGTGATAAAGACCCCTTGTATCGTGGAGGTTGGTGTGTTTCCTCGGCGTGGCTGATTCATCCATCACTCGGCATGTTTCATCCCAGAACAATAATGCACACATGGGAGCAGCCTGTCCTCAGATAGCCAGATGAGCACTATTTTTCAATTATTCCCGCTGCCTTTGGCAAGCTGCACAAAGATGGCCAGCAACCGGCACCATGTTGCTGGACATCTGGTTAAGTGTTTGGCACCAAGATAAAAATGTGGGATTCTGAATCACATCCAGGTTCTGGATAAACTCTCTGGATTCTTGCCGTCTTCAAGGTTTGATGCATGTTTTGTGTAATAATTTAGTTCTGTTTCGGTCGTTGCCTACGGTTACTTCACGAGACCTATGGTTTTATTTCGTGACTTTACAGAGCTGCAATACGGAGTGTTAAAACTAGCCCCAGTGCAAAAGAGCTATGTAGTACTTACTGTAGTATGCAAATAAGTGATCGTTTAACACCCATCTGATCAACATCTGTTTTCTTCTAAGGTCTTAAGATTATAATTAATTAGAATACTAAATATATTGTACTGTACTGAACCCTAACTAACATAGTTTACCTAATTATTAGACTCTTTTATGTTAATGTGTTATGTCTGTCATTATGTAGCCCGATATAGTAGATTATATTAATAATAATATGTCTGCATATTAATGGCTTGCTGTAATGGCTTTCTCACTTGGTCAGTATCAGGGTAAAGTAAACAACCTTAAATTGCACATGTAACGCAAACCTATGATGATGCAACCCTGTATCAGAGGACCTCGGACCAAACATCACTTTGTACCTGGTATTGATTCTAAGTGTGAAAACCCACTCAAGGGAAAAGTCATACGTGAAGGGTTGTTGCTTAGATGATGCAAAGCACTGCACTATCTGCACAAGATGCTGGACAGGCCTTTCAAGCTACAGACTTATTGACATTTTTAAAAATGTTCCTTCTTTAATCTGAGATGGCCCAAAATATCTTAAACATTGTACTAGATGCAGGGACTCCTCTTATAATAAGGTAAAGCAACTGTCTGTGGTTCTATCCAAAATAAAGGTCATATGGACATCACTAAATTACTTTGTGTTACAACACTATCGCTGCACCTGTACAGATTTCAGTCCTGGTTGAAACCCAGTGCTTTAAGAGCATTACCAAGGAAATGTATCTCTGTATTAACGAAACTGTGTCAAAGACCTTAACTCTACAGGTCATAGCTTGACATTTCCAACGTTGCACTTAACAGTGGCATAAACCTGAGAAAGTTCAGCACGCTTAAGATTGCGGCAGTGATACGTTAAATCTGCCTTTAATTTCACTCTTGGTTTAAAAAAAATAATCTGTCCAGCCTCTCTGGATTATTGAATCGTATAAAACCTGAATTACCATAAAAGGGTTTAATTAAATTTCATTTCAGTCTCGAGCTGTGTTTTGCCCCTGAAGTATGTGCAAATGATTTGTTAAACCATCTAGAATCCTGTTCATCATATTTAAAACCCTTTTACAGAGACACTGGATCTCATTTATTTTGCTCTCTTTCCCACTGTTTGCAAAATGAGAACATCTTTGTCAAATAGACTCTGTGTTCTGGAAAATGATACGAGCCCTGGAACTCTAGGACTTTAATAAATGAACGCAAGCCAGTCTCAGACTCTTAGTCAGGCATGTACACATTTTAGAACGTTCACATTTACAAATGAGACTTCTCTACTTGGTTACAAATTGTGATTTTAAAATTATGCGTAGCATTTTTATCTAGCTTGTTGTGTTTCTCCATACAGCTAGTAGGCCTATGCTATACATTATACACTGAGAAGATTTGGTCATTAAATTGTCCGAACAAAACCACCCTTAAAAAAAAAAGTAAACATGAGTATAGTTTTTGTTTGCATAAATCATAAAAGCCTTGCATTAAATACTACGCCTAAATTATACTGAGGGATTTTCTTGAGCCAAAAATGAGCTGATCAATGATCAGAAGGGGTCTGGTTGTACACTTGGGAGGAGCAGCCAGATGTTTTGATACAACAAGATGTAAGAAAGTGTCACAAACAAAACTCAAGGACACAAATGTATAAGTATGCGCTGTTTAATGACCGCACTATGTTCTGGGAAACAGGTCATTGACTGAAATGGACGATGACCAGACAGTACTGTAGTCACAGTTTGTAGTAATGCTACTCTAAGCTAAATATAAAGGGTATTTTCTGAAATACTGAGCAAATGGGTGAACTGGTGCTCAACTGCCAGCACAGGGCACAAGGAAGGAACAACCCTAGATAGGGTGCCAATTCAGAATAGGTCTCGCACATGCTCACACTCTAGGGCCACTTTAGTGCTATCAATTAACCATGTATGTATTAATGTATTAATGCATGTCTTTGGACTGTGGGAGGAAACCGGAGTATCTAGAGACCCACATGGACACAAGAGGACCCAAGCCGCTGTACCTGGAACATAAGATTTATGCATATAAGATTTGGTTCAGGTGTTCACTATTATGGGTACCTCATTAATTAGTGTCAGGCGTGTTTGATACCGGACAGGTACAGGTACCTCAGATACTGGAATGTTATTGCTGCCATACTGGTTGAGTTGCTGCTTTTTAGAAGGTCTGGAGTAATCACTTATTTTCTCCAGAGCTGTAATTGTGTGTCTTCTGCATAGTGCTTGAACAAAATCTTACATTTATAGATGACTCTGGCCAACAGAAGGGTGCTGGCCCCAAAATCAAGCCCTGGGGTACAACCCAGCATAGCACATAGCTTTTAACCTTCGGTCATTTAGAACATCGGTTGCAGTTTCTGTGCAGTGATGAGCTCTGAAGCCAGACAAAGTCTCATTCCATTCATTACTGTTTAAGTAGTCTCGTAATTAAAGAAACAAAAGCGTCTCCATGACTGTCCCCTAGAGTAGAATATTGGAGATCGGTCTAGAATCGTTATAACTTGAGAGCTCTAGTTTGTTCTCCTTCAATAGAGGCCTGATAACTGCTGTTTTCAGACTCTGAGGGTAAATTCCTCGTTGATGTGGCTGACTAACAAAATTAACAATGCCATGCAACAGTGTTCAGAAAACTTGAATTTGGTGGGTCAAGGGGCAAGCTAGCAGCATTCATGTTGAAAGCGCTTTTGTAAGTGTTTCAAGGTTAAAAACATGTATTCAATGAAAGTGGTAAGAGACTGGGAAGAGCCTGTGCTGCCAAATAAGGCTGGAAAAATGATCTGCTTGTTGAGCTCAGTTTGCAGAATGTTTAAAAAATTTCAGAACGAAGAGTGAGCTTAAAATTTACTTTTTGTGAGCGAGGTCTTCAGTTGTCTAGAAGTTACCCTGGGTTGAACAAGTAATTCTTTAATCTGACTGACTGTGTATTGGTGAGTCCAAACTCTTGAGATGGCTTTAAAAACTGTTCAAGCTTTTTTTTTAAGTAGTCTGTCTTAAAAGAAATAAACACCTGGGAAGGAGAAACCTAAAAATATCTAAGCGGTGATTACTGCCGTTCTGATTGTTGTGTAAGAGCTCATGCACCAAATTGTATAATAGTGCTCTTTATTGTTCCAGCCAAAAATGTACCTTGTTGTTTGTGTGTTTGTGAGTGTGTCCTGTGATTGCCCCCCTTGCCCCCTGCAATGAATTGACCTATGAAAATCAATGAATTTTCTGTTTAAAATCATGCTTCATTAAAATGAAATTTCTAAATACATTTCCAGTTTAAAAAGGAAAATCAGTTTCTGCTAAAACAAACAACTAATAATCAATACACAATCCAGGATATAATGCAGTGCTTGTTGCTTCTTTATCATTATTCCACCATGGCTCTTCAAATCACTGACACATCCTGCAGCACCTTATGCATTATTTAATGGATGTAGAAAATGATTTCAAGAGTCCACAAGACAAAAATGTGGAAAATATGAACATGCTATTTTCTACTCCGGCCTTATATTTCATTGATTGGTATTTAAAAAGGTGTCAAAATAAGATATAAATATGTGTGTTTTGCATAGAAAAAAAATCGATCCATTTATTAGACATTGTACTTTGTTTTCCCATCATAGATACATGGCTTCTCTTATCATGACTGGGCAACCCAAAATTAGCAGAACCATGTAACAAACAGTTAAGCAGTAAATCTGGTAATTTAGATCACAATAGTGTTTCAAACTGATCTTAATCCAATATAAATTTTGTGGAAAGACCTGAGACGTTCAGTTCATTATAGGAAACTTGCCAAGAGTACAGAGGAATGGGTTAAAAGTATTTTGTATTTTATACTTTTTTTTTTTTAAGTATGTAGGAGTGCTTAACAGTTACAGGAAGTTTAGTCAATGCTGCACAAAAGGCTCACACCACAATCCAAAATCCATCAAGTACATTTGCCTCTTATAGATATAAACTGGATCATTTTTCTCAAATAAATGGCCAAGTACAATTCTCTTAATTTTACCTACTTCTGGGACTCATGGAAAATTTGATTCTTTGGGACACAGAAATATAAACAGTAACACCTTCCGTGTTTTAACTTTTAAGAACCCCTGTTTCTCAAATATGCTGTAGAAGGGAAACAAATGTACTGGTATTCATTGCTTAATGATGGTTTTGTTTAGGGCATTTCAAATGTATGTACATAAATACAAATTCAGCAGAAACCATTCTCTGAATTTAGAATTTTTGTTTTGTGTTTGTCCCCCAGGTAAGCAACTTACGATAGATTTGCCAGAACATAAAGTATATTAAACTACATATTATATGAAACAACAACAGTATATTAAAATTCCCCCAATGAGCAGCCCCAGATCATCAGTGAAAATGTTGACTAAATGAAAAACATGTGGAATCATTTTTATCTTAATAAATATTAGGCAAGCAGTCTATAATCACTGTTTAAGTGAACCATAGATATATTTGTCATTCAAAAACCAAGGTTAACCAAGGCTTTCTGAGTATATGTCATGACTAAAAATCGTCTCTGATTTTAATTTTTTAGGAACTGTGTGTGAATCTGAGCTATGATCCACACAGTCTAAAAACAACTATCGATTTTGTTTTCACTCGTCACTGTCCGGACTATTATTAGAGAGGAAATCATGGGTCAAAGGTTTTAGATTCTGACAGACAGCATTCCTCACAGAGTGTGTAACCCCAGTTTGAACCAAGCTTGTTTACTCTTGTACGGGTAACCATGAAGAGTCTGAATCCAGAATCAGGGCACTTGTCCTGACCTGTGAATAATGCACTTGCTGACCACTAGTGGCACTGTTGAGCACATAACTGTACGGTGTAACCGTAAAAATGTTGTATCGTGTTTCTTTAGGTCATGTGTGTAGTGCATAAGCTGTGTTTGCAGTGGCAACAATACATGATTGTAATTAATAATGCAGTATGTACCCAGTATGTACCCAGTATGGAGGTAAAGTGGCAACTTTAAGAGGAAAGACTAGTTCTGGTGCATTTGTTGTATATGCTTCAGTTTTTTTTTTTTTTGTTTGTTTTTTTTAAACCCTGAAAAAAACGAAACCTGCAACTACTGATCTCCCAATGCAATTAACTACCAGACAGTCAAATTTATATTTATTGTAGTAAATAAATAGGGGTGTAACAATACATCATGAAAAATTATTAAGTTCAATGATGTTTTTATTACTAAAAAATATATTAATTGACTGCATTTGCACTTTTTAAACACCAGAGGGTGCATTTGTACATCATGCTCACAGATGCACATCTTCTGTTCTCAATGGGACATCTGAATTTTTTTTTATTTATTTATTTATTTTTTTTACAGAACACAATATTTTTATATATTTATACATCAAACTTACATTGTTTTGAATTGTTATTCTTCAGAAATAAAGAAGGAATGCTTTTTTACAGGAATTTTTGTTTTAGGCTAAAATCGAATTTTGCTTAATCCTCTGTTTCCAGTAATGTAACTTCAGAAGACTTTTTTTAAAGTATGCATTGTTTTGTGTTGTTTACACTTCATAATAATCTTCTATTTAATGTCAAATTTAGTATCTTGTATCTAATTGAATCATCAGCAAAATGACGTGACCGAGTCACCTCTATTTTTGGCAAAAGTACACAATTCAAACTGATGGTAAAGGCCAGTATGGTTTTTGTGTAGCAAAGTAAAACCAGGTTGTTCTAGCAATTACAAAAATTGAAAGAAAAGGAAAGAAGGCAAAAAAGACACATTTAGACCATACTTCGAAATAAAATCTTTGAAATAAAATATCTTCCAATTTTTGTGAGCAGTGTAGTTCCAATAGAACAATCTTATTTAATATTTACATTTGCCTTTTAAGCTCTCAATACACTTTTAGAAAATGGGGAATCTGATTTTTTTTTTGTGTTTTTATCTTGTATTTTTTGTTTGTTTTGTTTGAGTACCATGTGGTTTGTGTGGTAGTGTGACTCTTTGGGTAGTTGGGCTATTACTGTGTCACATTGTCTAGGTTTCACTACAAAAATAAGACACTGATATTTCCATGAACACCTCTTCAATAACATGAATTCTGCATAAATCACTCTTAAAATAAGAATTGAATTATGCACTTTCCTTTTATTAGGTACACATTTTTGTTTCTACACTCATTGTCAATTTCCAGTTCCACAAACCATATAGAAGCAGTTTGTAGTTCGACTGATTACAGACTGTAATCCCATCTGTTTCTCTACATGCTTTGTTAGTCCCCTTTACGCTGTTCCTTAATGGCCATTTTTTAAATGCTGTTTGCTCACTGGTGACTCTACACACATCTACATTATTCTTCCATCTTGTAAAGGTAAAGTCAGTGTTAATAGCTCTGTTGCTGCTGCACAGTTTGTTAGTCTTCCTCTAATCCATCATCAGTGCTCACAGGAAACTAACCACAGGATGCTGGTGGCTAGACACTTTTGATTAGTCGATTTGTTTTAGTCCAGCTACCACACTGAGGTATTAAACTCCCGGAGCGCTACCATGTCTGTTCCAGTCGTACCAGCACAACACACACTAACACCACCATCACATCAGTGTCTGAATGAGCCACCACCCAAATCTGTGCTGGTCCTGTGGGGGTCCTGACCATTAGAGAACAGAGTAAAGGGAAACAGATGGACTACAATCTGTAATTTTAGAACTACAAAGTGATTTTATGTCTGATCAAAATGACGGAGTGTAGAATCGAATAAATGCCTAATATTGTGAACTTTTTAAGCAATAACCTGTCTGGACTTCTGTTGCCAAAGTTTTTACACAATGACCATTAAAAACAAAAATAGAAGTAGACTGGAAGAAAAGCCAACCCCATTTGCTGCCCGTGATCACTTCCCACTGGTACACTTAATGTCTGTATCATCAAGAAAATGGGCATCTTAATCACCTTCATTATTCAAACTGGTGCGACAGTAACAAATCAATAATGGTAATGAATTACACCAATTCCACCTGTTAAAGAATAAGGTGTATTCATACGGCAAATAAGTGTAAGGCATCAATTACCAGAGCGTGGAGTGTCACCGTAATGTTGGGCTGCTGCAGGAGTCCTTCACAACAACAACAACAAACACCCACGCGCCAATAATCTGTAAGGTGCTTTTTAATTGAGTTCCGGAGTGATGACTCACTTGCTCCAAGGTCAGTCCACCTAAGGATTTAAAAACTCCTGATGCCTGTAGCATCGACCTATAAGCTTTGGTGGTTTTGTCACCATTTGGGTACCTCATGCGTCTTCAAAGGCCAGCTTAGACAACTGTTCGTTTGGCATTTATCTACCCAACAAATACCCCTTCCCTCAGAAAGACCATTAAGCAAAGAGCAATTGCATCAAGCTCAAACCTATATTTATTGAAAACCTTCAGGAGTGGAACAAGGGGAATTATTTTTACCAGGCATTAGAACAGGCTGTGACAGGAGCGCTTTGACAAAATGGAGCCTGTCAGTGTCCCGCATCACCAATCACTACAAACTGCAAGGTCCTACAGATGAGGGGAAAAGACAGCCAGACAGTGCATGTCAGCCCCAGAAAGGCAGGTGGCGGCTACAATTAACCCAGCACCCCTGTCTTTTCAAGTAAGGATTTTTCAACCGTCTTCGACCGCAATGTGTACTCAGAACGTCCTTGAAATTAATTATTGTTTTCCTGTTTTGCTTTTTATGATGTCTACTATATGACGTAGTAATGGTGATGGATTACAGTCTAAGTACAAGCGAAGTCAAAAGATTGTGGCTTTGTATTTTGTCATGGGGACCATCAGGATGGGTGCAATTGTATAAAACGGGGGCTGGGGCGGGGATTTTTGGTTTAAATGAATACTTCGAGATTGTTACTATTTCACTCTGGATATAAAGAACAAATTTGCATAGCAGTACATACTAGCACCAGTATCAATCTGTGGTTGGTGAGCCGTGGGAAAACATCTGTACATATTTTTCAATTTAAAACCACATCCTGATATTAGATCACTGCTCACGGCTCACCAGGCCCTTAAATATTTAGGCGGTGTGTATACACTCAGTGAACACTTTATTTAGGAACACCATAGTCATACTAATACTGCCTCGGTTCTTTGTGGCTTTGATTCCGCAAGAGAACGTGGAAACGTTCCTTTGAGATTCTGCTCAAGTTGATGATTACATCGTGCAAATCCTGCAGATTTTTTAGCTTCACTTTTGCGTTTCAAATCTCTTTTTCCACTATGTGCCAAAGATGTTTTCTTAGATTGAAATCTGGAAACGGGGAAGGCAGCCTAGGAACACTAACCAGATTTTCATGTTTGTGAAACCATATTACATTTGGGAGATGTGGTAAATTGGCCATGAAGGGGGGCACATGGTCAGCAACAATACTCATAGATTGTACTATTCAAGTTTAGATTGATTGATTGATAACAGACTCTTATTACCTGTGTCGTGGCACCACCTCTACTAGCTCAGACCGTTGGCACATGGAACTTTTGATCCATGCTCTCAGTGGGAAATCCTGAAAGAATTCAGACAAGTCATTGTAGGCCATTCTGATGGTTGTTGTGAGTGTGATCTGAAGCTGCTGGCCCATACCTGCATTATTTTGTGCGCTGCTGCCACATGATTGGCTAATAAGATCATTGCATAAATACAGACGTTCCTAATACAGATTTAAACTGTAGCCCCTCATAAAACCATACAGTACTATCAAAAAGTGAGGTAGCAACCAGCAAAATAAAACAATCCTCAATTATAGGATACTCACGTTTGATTGGTGGCAATCACATAAGGTAAAAAGCAAAAAATAAAAAAATAAATGCTCTAATCACTACTGAATCAGGAAAAACTTTTAACCAGGCTGCACATGTCCAGCAGTTCTGGATTCTCTTCCTCTTTTTATTTTTGTGAGGTTTGTCTGTGCTTCACGTATATAAAAAAATGTTGTGTGTGTATTTAAAAATAAATGATATTTATATTTTATATATATATATAAATATAATTTTTTTATTATTATTATTATTCTATTTATGTATATAATATATATTATATACATATATACACACACACACACACACACACACACTGTAGACCAGAACAGTGATCTAGGTTCAGATGAAGATGATAGATTGAGGGATATATATTATGTACATAACTGTCCTTTAAACTTTTATTTAATACTCTGATGTAATCATTACCCTAGCGCACACTTACAGTTTAAGGGTTTTGTGTATTTGTAGACATTTTGTTATCCCCAGAGGCCATGGAAATGAAACACAGATGGGAAATTGTTCAACTAATCAGTTGACTCTTGTTTCTCTACCACATTTAATTCTCTTATAAATTAATAATTAGAATTGGCTTGTACCGATTTAGTTGTAGTTGGTGTTTGTAGTCATTAAAAAAAGAAGTGCAGATTCATTGCATTATTGATCTCAGTCCTAATCGATCCAAGTGACCGTACTGGTGTTACGATTAAACTGTGACAGGTTGGACCGAGCACAGCAGGCTAATGTAAGTTTATTGAAATTATGGGCACAGCAGAAGTGAAGGTGACATTTTTTGGAAGAAAGCTGTCCTGGAGTTGCTTGTGCTACGCAAAGTATTTTTGTCTTATTAATTCTCAGAGATAATACGTCTTGACAGAGCCTCCCAAAGCGCATCCATAAAGCAACCCCACAGAGAGCTTTGCCAGGGCTGGCCTTTTGAAGAAGTTATTGCTTTGATGTATGAGGGAGCAGATAAAACAGCGTGGGGAGCCAAGAGTAATTGCACTGGGTCTACCGGGGGACACTAGTTTGCCCACACAATGAATTCAGTCTAAGCTTTTCTCCAGTAAATGGACGTTGGATCAGACTCGGGATGGCTCTGACCACACTACATCTACATGATTAACCTTTTCTCTGGGCTAAAGATTAATTACTGCATTAAGAAGTCTTGTTTATTTTCCTGAAATGACAGCAGGTCCATGATTATCAGAGGTCTCACCCCCTTCCTCTTGCTTTTGAGTCACAGCCTATTAGAAGCCTAGCATGCTGGTGAATATGGTCGGAAAATGATCAATGGTATCTTTGTAAAGGAAAGAAATAGTGCTTCCTGAGAAACACAATTTCAAGCTAATTATTCTTGTTTCTGTCTATTTGTTGTTGTTGTTTTTTTTGTTCTTGTTTTTTTTTTTCCATGGAATTTTGCATTTGAAGTATCCCCTACTGTATGTGAGCAGTTTGTTGGTGTATATAATCTATATGTATGTGTAAATATATGATTTGACAATGTAAGTTATAAGTTAAAGCCATTTAACAAGCTAATTTCTCACTTTTGAAATGGTTTGTTTGCTAAATCCCTCATTTAAATCACATAGAATAGAACTGCATCTGATTTGGTCCTGATACTTGCTTGACAAACTGGTTTATAACTAGATCTTAAAACTGATCCTGACGCTAAACTCATGCATTTTTTTTTTTTTTACTTGCTTTACCCATTTCAGAGAACTGGTGGACTCAGAAATTGTTCAACAATCCATTCAAACTGAATAAATCAGTTATTTTGCTTGTTCTGGATTCAATCAACTAAAACGTTTTGTTTTAAATAATCTTACGACTTCGTGTGCATTTTGACCCGCTTCTGCATGTCTAAAAATCTAAAATAATTTTATCATTTAAATAATAAAATTGATCAAATTGATGATATTAATTGTATTCAGTTAACTTTGTGGTGATTCTGATTAAGTTTGAAAGAAGAATAGAAAGAATTTATAGCATCATTTGCTCCCAAAAGTTACCCAAGTTTGACTAAAACTATAATAGAATATAAGAATTATTAATAATACTTTTAGGCTATATTATAATTTAATGTTATATTTACTCTATAGTATGATGAAATATTATTTAATATGTATGATTGTTGTGAATTACATACTAATTATTTTTTCATGTTCAAATGTTTTTATTCTTTTATTATAAAAAAAAGGGAATATTAACAGTTTGTAAAAAAAATTTGGCTTTTTATTTGTATGGGCTGTAATATTTTAATGAGTTCCTCAAGTAAAATATTTAAGTAGCAGCATTTTTATTTGGGTAATCTATTTTTGTTACTCTACCCACCTCTACTCTAACTGGATGTATTTACAGAGAGCAGATGGAAATCACAAGTGTGAAGTTTTTTTTGTTTTGCTTTTTTTTTTTTTTGGCTGCTGACTCATGCGTGTTGACAGATTAAGGTTGACATTATAATTGGAAGCTATTGCATGTACTGTTGCTTGCATCGCAGACTGGATCGTATTGTCTGTTGTTGAAGTGGAAGCTCACTCTGAGAAGGTTTTGTTTAATGGCACTGGAAAAATCAATCACACTTCACAGTGTAGGCATTGTCACTCCGCACAAATGCAGCTGCATTGAATGACCATGTAATAGTTCAGTGGAATCAACTGAGCCTTGAGGCTGTAACAATCATATATGCTGCATGTTCAATCTGAAACGTTCAAAAAAATGCCTTGCATCATTCTTGCGTTCCGTCATCAATAAGTGATGGAGGGAAAATGTGCTTGTGCTCACCTGTCATCCTGCTGTTAGTGAGTTTTACATGAAGGCTGAGGGATACCTCATCTGCTAGCACGTGCTGTCGGCGCCCGTGATGGGGATCTTTCATCTAATAAATTGTCTATGTCACGTCTTTACTCTCTCACAAGTCATTTTGTTTGAAATGCAATAACTGCAGTGGATGAACTCCAGTTCAACAGGGACCATCTTAGTACTTTACATAACTGTTCTCCTCCTATTAAGGCAGTGGGCTTAACTCCAGTTCTCATAGCTAACAGAGATCATGGCTGGAAGTTTAAATTGTGGCTGCTTTGAAAATGTTGGTTTTCATATGAACTTTAGTTTGATAAACGCTATATACTTAAGTGTTGTTGTGGAGCAGGTGGTCATAATGGTTTGGGTTATGTCTAAATTTTTTTTTTATGAAGGACAAATCAATAGGCTAAATATTATGTATCTAGTTTTCTGAATCACACTTATTAATTAACATTCTTCGTTGAGGAACGTATCCTGAAAATAAAACATAATTTACTTGTATACAGATGCATCACCAACTCAGTGTGTATGTACTGTAAATACAGTTTATAAGCAAACTGATGAAACACGTTTACAATGATAAGTGCATGTATATAAACAAAAAAAGTCTGCCAATTATTCCTCCAAATGGATTATGAGAGGTAATAATACCAATAATGCAGACTCTAGTAATGGATTGTGGGGTTTCTAATGGAAAACAGACCTAATCACACCTGCATAAAATATATTTCTACATGTGACAACAACTACAGAGCTTAAATGAATGTAATCTTTGCCATTATTTAGGGATTAGAAACATGTCTCCTGCTTTAGATACAAGCGAGCGTTGGGATTAACTGAGTACATCTTGGCTCCAGCTGCTTTGAAAAATATTTTGTGACAGATTTACTGCTTAATGTGGAATTCCTGGTTAATAACTGTTATGAATGGGGATCTATAATGGAAATAAAACAGCTCTTGACATTTTGTTAAATGAAACTAAGGTTTTATAAGTGATCTGTACTTCTGTCTGGTTTGTTTAACTATTCCCAACTACCAAACCTGGGTTAAGTATGTGCTGAAACATGTTCAGGACTGCTAGAAGATATGTGGCATCTGACATCTTACGGTCAGACTTTTTAATTGCTTGGTTCCTCGGATGTCCCTACTTAAGAAGCTACTGAGGAAGGAGGAAAAAAAAAATTTTTTCAGCACTTTTAAATTTCTCGAGGACTATGTGAAATCAATACAAGGAAGGATAAAGAAATAAAAATATATTTTTATTTTAAAATAAAATTTATTTAACCTACAATTAAATTAAAGTGAATCTGGAAAAAAATAAAATGAACAGAAGACTACCGTTGACTCGGAAAAAGCTAAAAAATAAAGTTAAAATTTTTTTTTTTCCCAACCATTGGTGCTGCGGCAGATCCAAGAAATACAAAAAAAAATATATATATATATATATATATATATATATTTCTTTTTTTTTTTCAAATATGATTCGTGAAACGAGCAATAAAAAAAGTCTGGCCTAATGCAGGACAGTTGAAAAAAGCTTAAACCAACAAACCAAACTTCCCTCAATTACTTCCTTTCATATATAATCTCTACTGTTGACAAATGTAGTTCAAAAGTAATAATTTTTAAGCATTTTAAATGCAACTTATAACAGGTTTAAATGGAGGGGGATAAAAGCTTAACATAGTAAATGTTACTTTCCTTTTAGATCACATGCTCATGGGTTCAGCAGTAGAGATTACTTAACTCATGACCAGTAATGACTGAGAGAAGACTGGATTTGTTTACATTTAGCGTTTTAGACTCTCTGGTCTAATGTAACATTTGGGCTAGGAGACCACAGTCGGTTGACACCGGTACACTGCTAAAGCTTAGTACCATGCTGGAGCTTTAGATGTTTTGCCATGTTGGAGGTAGGGGTGTGCCATATGGTATCGTTCATATCGTGGGATAATACCGGGATCATTTTTAAGATGATAAAAAACATCCATATTGTGATTCTGACGTCTCTACATAATGACATAATAGATTTACACAGAGTATGGTGGAGTACTTCCATTATGTGACTCATAGGCAGAGTAACAGATATGGCAGAAAGTGGGGTCTGCAGTGGTGAAGTTTGTCCCAAAAAGGGGAGCGACTTCGGTAGTGTGCAGGTGGTTTTGGTACAAAATATCAGATGTACATCAAACTACAGTGATACATAAACTATACAAAAAAACTGTAATAACAAATCTAATCTGTTTCACCACCTCAAACAAGAGCAGGTAGATGAGTACGAGGAAAGTCATAAATGCTGCAAAGTTACGTATTTTAAAGTATAAAATATATTTTGTTGCAATTGTATGCTGTTGAAATATATCGCCAAATATATCGTTATCACAAAAGCATCCTAAAATATTGTGATATTATTTCAGGGCCATATCCCCCACCCCTAGTAGGAGGTAAGGCTTCCTTTACAGCAGATGAACTTTCCCCACATACTGCATTTCGCCTTTTCTTTGGAGCCAAACTTGAACAATTTAGAGTGCCCATCTTTCACTAATGCATGTAATAAGGTACGTGTTTTCAAGACGCATCGGTCCTGACAGATGGACGACTACTTAATGCAGACATATTTGTGCACTATTGGTTGTGTATTTTTTTGCTTAAAAACGATAGTAGGAACCGATAACTGAAATCAAAATTCTACAGATAACCAATTCTTGGGAGTTTTGGAACCAGAGTTCGATACCCAACCCTAGGGACACCCGTCCTGGCCAACAAGCACTAACCCAGGTCACAGACTGCAATTAAAGTGTAGAACAATAAAATGCAGTATTAAAATGTACTGAATAATAATTCATTTCAAATGTTTTTTAAAAGCCCTCTTATTCCACTATGCTTACCAGACTCGTATCTATACATATGACTCCTGTATGATTTTTTTTCTTTCTGCTTTGCAGAGTATTTCGTAGCTGGTTTCCAACATACCAAACCTTTAAAACTCTGCACAGTACCTTTAATGCTTCTCTTACCTTATAGTTCTTTTTTACTGCACGTTTTTACAACTCCGAGCTGTTTGGATGCTTAAATACTGGTACGTGATTATGCAATCATCACATCTATACACAAGGTATAGAAGATTAAATTCCAATGTAGGTATTTTAACAATCCTAGAGCACATCTTTAAATTAAGATGTATTGTTGCTGCATGACGCTGTAAATAAGTCAAATAACCTTGTAAATAAACTGTACAAGTACCTGCTCAGTTAAACTGATTGCACAAATACTCGAAACAAAGCTTTAGTTCCGGGAAAACAGCAGATTCCACAGTAGAAAAGTCCGAAGCAAAAACATGACGGGGACATGATTTTAAAAAAGGAACTACGGCAGTCTGTATGCACAATAGCACTAGTTTGGCACCGTCTTTTAAACGAAGCATACGTACACTGTGCACATCCTCATCCGATGTCATACTGA
Organism: Parotocinclus maculicauda; assembly: GCA_034780255.1. NCBI lineage: Eukaryota > Metazoa > Chordata > Actinopteri > Siluriformes > Loricariidae > Parotocinclus > Parotocinclus maculicauda. The sequence goes on from JAUZSU010001172.1 coordinate 17,104, forward strand.
AGTGCGAGGCTTTCTAATAATCAGCCGGATGGGGCCCTCAGAAACAGTCTTAATGATATTCCAGGCATCATAGTGCATCAGGCCCTGCAAAGACCTGCCGTTGATGGCTAGGACCTCGTCTCCAACATCAATAACCTGAGACAGTTCAGCAGCACCTCCTAGGTAGATAAAGGGACAGAGCAGGTTTACAGATCTTGTAAAAGCAGTGTGGTATCAAAGTGTCTTTCTCCTTGTACTTAATAATCAGACACTAGTCAGATTTCTGCATTTTGGCTTGATTGTTCAAGTGTAAACAGCACACACTGATCTAGAAATCAACCTAAGAAATATGATAAAGACCTAAATTTTATTTCAATCATCACATTTCACAGAGCATGTTATACCCAGAGTGTGAGTTCAATTGCTTTTCTTAGTTTGCGCAGCGAGTGTAACGTGGTTGCCAGATCAGCTTATTCTAAGCAAACTCTTCTTGTGGGATTGCGTTCACAGACTTTGGTGTTGTTGTTTTTTAAATCTTACAGGATCTGGCAACCCTGGATTTAAACGCAGCACCTGCTTCATGACTATTGAAAACTTAGAAAGATTATTTAAAATTAAAGTTGAATATTACAAATATGGATATTTTGTATGCCATTTTATTCAATTTTATTAATTATGTATATTTAAACTATTACTAAAGACATCTTTGACTAGTTTTATTAGTTGCATTCTTACATTTACCATCTAAGCCACAAAAAGGAAGTTTGCTTCACTTTTAGAGTAAAGGTCCTCCCTTCCTTATAATGTTTATGTTTTTCCTTTCCACTGTCACCCTAAGTTTGCTCAATTTAAGATCGGCACTAGAAGATAAACTAATTCTACATACTTTGTTTGTTCCCTTTACTTTGTTCTCTAATGGTCAGGACCCAATGCCCTCAGGTCTTATGTGGGTGGCAGACAGATGGACTACATACTGTAATTATAGAACTACAAAGTGCCTCTAGATAATAGACATCGATAACAGAGGAGAAATAATGGTCATAATATTCTGATATGAGTGCGTAATGTGATGTAATTATATCTAATATAACAGTAATATTAGAGGAACATATCTGGAATGGTAATATCGTGAAGGATCTTCATATATTTGACCAATAATCTGTTTATGGAAACGATTCACCCTGCTATTCTGATGCTGCCATGAACAACAATATCGCCCTCTAGTGGAGGTATGGAAAAAGTTTTCACCTCTAAAAATGCGTTTAATGTACAGGGGTCGGTCGCCATGGGCTGAAGCTTTTCCCCCTTCTAAACTGAAACCCAGGCCTGCTGAGGTCTTCCGCAGCTCTACACTCAAGGCTCCGTCTGGTCCAACCTCCACAGCTACAAGACAGACATATCAACTGTCCTTTAGTCATCAAGCAACAACAAAAGCAAAAACAAAACTGTAATATTGGCTTCTTAATGTATTTTAATTAATTTTAGAATGACATGCTTTTTTAAACTCACATGAACAGTGATTACAGATCATTTGGACAGTGGTGGCTTAATATTTTAGGTATTGGGTTATGGACCAGAAGGGTCAAAAGTTCTGCTAGGGACTGTGGTAGCCATAATGCATTCTACTCACAAATAATTTGATACATTTTAATACTGTTTTTGGGCAGCGTGGTGGTTTGGTGTCCTCCCGTGCCTGCGTGGGTTTACTCCGGGTACTCCGGTTTCCTTCCACAGTCCAAAGACATGCGTGTTAGGTTAATTGGCGTCTCCAAATTGTCATTGACCTGTGTAGGCAAAACACCCCAGCCGTGTAAGTGGAAACAGCTGCACGCCTGTTGAGCCCCTGAGTAAGGTCTTAATTCATGGAATGTACCAATACTGTGATGTTACAGAACTTAGAAAAAAGAAAAGAACTTCAAAAAAGAGACATGTTGCTGGGCCTGATTCAGTTGCATAGGTTTGAACAGAAGTCTGGACTTGAACCACATGACGTGGACTGGAGTGCAGCTCATGTGTTATTTGATGACTTGTGACTTGACATGACGAGATAAAACAGAATTGCAATTCGACTTTGGCTTTATGCTTAATGAGTTGGACCTGGACTTGTGTTTTAAGGCTCGAAAAGACTTGAGAGTCTTCACTATCTTATTTTTTAAACATAATTTATTTCCATATATTAATATAATATTGAATTGTGTAAATGGGTCTTTCGTATTGCTTGCATGGTACTGTATCACTGTAATGCCAGGGAACTGAGCTGCACAGCTTTGCTGATCTGTAACCAAGCAACATGGGAAATTCTGCAGCCAGTGATTGGAAACATTGGCTTTCATGCCATTCCAACTTGGACTGTACTTGTCTTTATTGACAAACCCAGGTTCTGCTTGGGATCCGACAACTGTCAGGTTTGAGTGTGGTGGCCTTATGGTGAGTGCATCAATTCTGCCTTTGTTGTAGAGCGACATGCTGCCCCAACTTCTAGTGTGAGCCATCACAGTCATTTACCCTAGTAGTGATACAAGTGGCACTAACAAATCAGCTATACGTACAGGACATTCTGCAGCGATATGTATTGCCTCTTATGGCAGGGTTTCCAAATGGCATTTTTCAGCAGGATAATGCTCGCCCAAACACAACTATAGTTTTCCAGAAAGGTCTCCTCCAGATTTCAACACTTTTGTTTCCTGCCCTGTCACCAGATTTACCATTTAGGGTACAAGGTGGGACGCCAAATTTGGCTAACGTGAAGTGTGGGGTGTGTATAAGTGTGGAGAACCTACAAGCCCTCTTGTGGCAAGGCCCATTGTCTAATCAGACCACACCTGTAATCATTTACATATCTGCCCACAACATTACTGCATGCTGAGTTTTGCAGCAATCCAACAATAATATTGGGTGCTTTTTGTTAATGAGTATAATTGCAGTCTTATTTTCACTGTTTCATGAACACTGTTGAGCGGAGATGTTTGCAAGTCACTTCATCCAAGTCTAAGATGAGCCATGACTAAGTAAAGTAGCGACTCAGGTTGCGAGGTCTGAGAGATTAGATCCAATTCCTGATAAGAGATACCTGAATAACAAGGTCAGGTGGAAAACATGACAGCACAGGGCTTCTCAATATTATGCAGCCAAGTATTTTGCATGAGTGCAAATAGCTTGGGTCCCCTTATCACAGGACATAATCATTTTAATGAAATGTAAATTCTAATGCATATGTGTTACACACTATGCCCAAATAATGAAGCCTAAGACAAGAATGTTAGAGAAAAAATATTGACACATCAGGAGGGCCAGGACAAAACTCAGTGTGCTGTTAGATATGGAATAAAGTGTAGTTTATTATATATAAATACTATGTATTATATTGAATATACCAAAACTGTTCAGGATACATAAGAAATTGTTCAAAATATAAACTGGAACCACTATCGCAACCATAATTGTCACAGTATTGGGACCCTAGGTGCTCTGAAACTTGATGATGGACACCCCTCTGGGAAGGAGTAAACTGATAAACCCAGAATGGGACCCAGAGACAGGATACAAACCTGCATGGCTAAGCTGGTAGAGCACTGGCTTCCAACGATGAGCTTCTCTGGTTTATATACTGCCTCTGGAAAATAGGAGTATGTCTAGTGAGAGTTCCAGGGTGCAGGTCTGATGAGGTGTCTTGCCTCTGGGTCTTGTTTTGGTTCTGACTGACCGTATTTTTTCTGAGTCCCACCTCGCCAGGTGTTCTGTCTCTGGTAGTAGACCAGGAATACTTTGATGTGACAATTATTATGCCAAAATAATAGCATAATCTAAGACCACCTAAATACAGAATTTTGAACCCCAGCATAGTTCAATAACCTTGACATGATATACATTTACATTTAAATTTACAACATTTAGCAGACGCCCTTATACAGAGCGACTTACAATTGATACAGTCTTGCAATCCAAGCAATTGTGGGTTAAGGGTCTTGCTCCGGGACCCAACTGTGGCAGAGGTGGGATTTAAACCCTGGACCTTCTGGTGCATAGTCCAGTACCTTAACCGCTAGGCTACCACAGTCCCAAAACAATACAAATACAATATACAAAAACAATAATAACCCTGAAAAGAATGTACTATGAAATTTGACAGTAGAACCATGAAGTGACCAAATTACCATTACAAATTCATAGTAGAACTTTAAATCTTTCACTATGAAATCTCACAATGCATTGTTTTCCTGGGCACTGTAGTAATCGATCAGATGTGCTGCCATTACACAGACACTTCTTCTAGGCAGGTTTCTTCTCTTACTGACATTCCTATCGATTGGATTTTGCAGCTATTGGATACAAAACATGTAAGTAACATTATAAATGTATTATCTCACTTAGTAACCATATACTACATATGAATATGTTAAACTAGGGAATTCGACACGGTAGATTTAGTTGTTCAAGGACAATTTATTCTCAGTCCTGCATTTTTAATTAAATCGGATATGAATACTTAATAGACTATTATTCATCATGTTACTGAGGATGAGACATGCCGTTTGCCAGGTAAGGCTAGTGACTGTGAAATGCTGATCTTATTAAGCCAAGTGAATTTCTCTTATCTAGTAATAAGAGGATGGGACCGCTGAACCACTGACCATCTGTGTATGAGAGAGCATATGATGTCAAACTTTCCTAGTGTAATTTTACATACACTCAACACATGCCAATGTTATTACTATCAAACAATGATAGGATAAAAAGGCAGAAAGTTTTCCCTGAATTTCCCTTACTTATTGATCATACACACACGTGCATTAGCTCCTGAACACACATGTATCTCACGTTACACAGTAGGATCACACACGGTGGAAAGCAGGGCAGGAGGTAAAAAGTCAGGTTCAGGGTCATGCTGTCAGCGGCTCCTGTTCCCACTGATACAGCTTTAGTGTCATAGATAGTAAACTAGTCAGAAGAAGAAGATGCTTTCATTCACTAGGTCTGTGATGGTGATCATCTCACCTCCCAGGTTTCATATGGAAAATACCATCTGCTGTAAGCAAGTACACTTCCTCAAACTCTCTGCTAGGAAAGGTGTTTTAAAACAAACAGAACCCTGAGCTTGTAAATCTTTAAACACTAGCTGGTAATGTCATTATTTAGCCTGGCTGTGGATTCTCTATGATTCTCTATGATCTGCTCAGGCAGATGCGATGGTCAGGCTGAAATGCCATTTCCACATTTATGTTTCCAGTAAAAGTCAAAGTGGTCTAAGTGGAAGAAACAGAAATTAAACAGGAAATGGAAAAGTCATTAGCAAAAACACCTTAAGATGAGCGGTACTCAGACTAAGATGGGTGACTCTTTTGTCTTGAATGAATGAGCTATTTGCTTATTTAAAAGCATTAGATAAGTACTGCATGCATGTCGATAGCAAAAAAATCCTCCTAATGAAAAAAGGTTGGGAAAATAACATGAATATTCTGGAAAATTAGCAAGCCCATATGATTTCTATGTTCAATATTGGTCTAAGTTAATTATACTGGCTAGTAGCAGTCTGGTGATGGTTTAGTTGGTGAGCTCAACCTGGTCTTGCTGCTAAAGCTGGTTGACCAACATACCAGTGTTCTGGTCTGTGTTGTGGCTTGTTTATATCAGGAATGAATTCAATATGTCTTCCCAAAGTTAGGTAAATGTGTAATATTTCTGCAACACTAGCATAGTATTTTAAGTCATCCAATATAGACAGACAATCTGTAATTATAAGTCATGAAATTTTCATTACCTTAAATGCAAGCAAAAATATGTAATTTTGAAGTGAAGTTGGAAGAGTAGGATTCTCTGATCTTAGTTTAAACCACTACCTTTAATGAAAAATAATATCAATAAAGCAGCTGGACCCTGCCAGATTTGGAGATAACAAAATAGTCAGTGTCGCTGTCAGCTTTAATAGAAATACTTTTGCATTTAATTAAAAACTTGGGAATGGTATTATTAATACACAGTCGATTCTGGTTAATCGGACCACATCGGGACGCGATCGGATCGTTTTGGTACTAACAACCGGCGGGTCCGATTAAACGAACATGCCCTATGTTACAAGACGGGACGTGCTATGTAACATATTAAATGTTTATTAAACCTTT
>JAUZSU010001173.1:0-11562 GCA_034780255.1 Parotocinclus maculicauda
CGCCTTTATAGGACGTGAAGCAGCTGTTTGGGATCAGAACATAATTAAGATAATGGATATAAGGCCGCCCCACCGATAGCTCTGTAATGGCGACCGGCGAGGACGGCCGAACGCACCGGGGGAAGGTAGGAACCCTAACAATAGTGTGTGCAATGTTGGTCAAGAACTACAGGAAACATCTCACCTCTGTAATTACAAACAAAGGTTTCTGTAACAAATATGAAATTTTGTTTTCTATTGTATCATATACTTATCCCATGCAATAAAATGTAAAGGAATTATTTAAAAATCATACTATGTAAATTTCTGTATTTTTTTTTTTCTGTCTCTCACAGTTGAAGTGTACCTACAATAAAAATGACAGACCTCTCCATTCTCTTTAGTTGGTAAAACTAAACCAGTGTACCAGACCAGTGTATCAAATACTTATTTTACCCACTGTATATAAAAAAAATTGTTTTTGTTTTACTACAGTAACTTCATTGCTTTTTAAAAAAGCCTTGTGATTTTTGTCCCAATAATAATATATATATTTTGTTACTGCATAATATGCAATACTGGACAGCTACCTGTACATGTTGAATCTTACATTGTTGAAATATTTCAAAATATTACCATGGTGGACAATTCTGATATTCTTAATACAAGTTTCTAGTCTTCAAATAGCTGCATCTGTTACCCGAGTTTACATTTAAAGCACTGAAGCAGTTTCAAAGTATATGTAAATAATATCAGTATTTCATTATCAGGAGTGCCATGATTTTGAACTGATTTTTTTTAGCAATGGTAGATGCTACACTGCTCACAAAAAATTAGGGGATATTTAATTATGGGTTATTTCATTTTGAAATAAGTATATATTGTATAGTATGTGGTATATATTGTATTTGACTAGTAGTTTACTTGCATAGTGATGCTGACACATTGTCATAGTTAAGCTTAAAAGATTTTGCTGCTGATTTTTGTTTGTACAACAGCACCTGGTACCTCTCGTCATTGTCCAACAACAGTCTGCATTAATTTATTCCATTTGCCCTGATACTGCTTTTTATTAAAATTAGGGGATATTTCATAATAGCTTTTCATCATAGCTTCTCAATCTCAGATTTACATGAAGAGGAGGCAGATATATCTTTTTTGGGTCGACACGTCGTTCATGCGCCACACTTTTCTGTTTTGGAATGAGATGGTTGCAGAGCTACCAGTTGTTTTCAATGTAATATGTCTCTTTAGCTTGGCTGTCTAGGAAAGGAAAACACAACAATAATGTATATTCAAGCTGCATTTTCATTTGCAGTGCCAATGTGTTTAGATGTTCTAGTTGTAACTGTTGTACTCTGTGTTGCAAAAATTTCAAATTATTGTGGGTTTCTTTTATGTGTATGTGTTATGGAGTCTTAAGGGTGGACATTGCTATTGTGTAAGAAGGCAGCTTTGCGGCTTAACTTTGACAAATCCATAAAAAATATTTTACACACGTATGTGATATATGTGATGAACTGATTTGTTGACGAGGTGGTAGTCACATTATTTATTACAATACATTCTACTGCTGCAGTTTTCTATGGTGATTCTATTCATATTATGAACCCGACTGATGTCAGTGTGTCTGAAATATTAAAAGGGTACATACTGTGGCCATAAAATGCAAATAATAGCCTCTCATAACCAGTGAATGGTAGTAGTTTTTCTGCATTACCATTGCGACTCAACTCTATAGCACCTGTCACGATGTCACATTGAGCCTGAGCAAGAGCAATTCAGATTCCATCTAAATATGAAATTCTAGTCTTCAATAGCAGCATCAGCCTGCAGTCTGTAATAGCAATAGCAGCACTTGTTGCAAAGGTTAGATTAAAAGCAATGAAGTATTTGGAAATAATGTTTGATTAATATGAGGATTTCATTATCATGAATGGCATTATTTCCTACTCTGCTTTGAGTAATGACTACATTTACATTTACGGCATTTAGCAGACGACCTTATCTAGAGCGACTTACAACTGAGGTATTCTTACAATTCAAGCAAGGATGGGTTAAGGGCGCAACTGTGGCAGCTTGGCAGAGGTGGGATTTGAACCCAGGATCTTCAGGTCCAGACCCTTAATCGTTAGGCTACCACAGTCCCAGTACCACAGTGACTAGATGCTAGTCAATGGTTGCAGATTCTGTTTTAGCTACCCAAGATATAAGTGCAATTGTGTGTGCATGTTTGTACTGGCCATGACAGTTTGACATGTAAAGACAGCTTTATAACACTAAGGAGTACGCTTTCATTCATCCTTTCTCCCAAAGTCTCAGCTTAATCAAGTAAACTTATTTTGAAGTGTACAAGTTTCATCACTAATTCCTCAGTGTCATCACAACTGAAAAGTAATATAATGAAATTACAGGAATTAAGTCATCCCAAAGATGGTGGATGGGGAACGATTGTGGTGGCTGGTTTAGTGTGAAAGGAGGAAGACACTAATACAAGCTGGCAGTTAAAATGCCATAAGAGAGAAGATTACACAAAATGACCAACTAGGTTGTTTAGTTGACATGAATGAATTCTTGAAATCATGCATTCTCTCTACAAGCCAAACCAAGGATGTTCCACTTCTACAACTGGCCAGCACATGGACACACCGTTTCAAAAACACTAATTTCTTGCCTGTCCATCTGTCCATCTCTCCCCTCTGCCCACCCATTCATCAATTCCCTCATTCACACTCAGTCATTCAGTCCTCTATTTCTCCCCTGCCTTTCTCTCTATGGTTTTTACTCTCATCACTGTACTTTCCACACTGTGCTCTCTATTTTTTTGAGTTTGTATTTCCGTTGCTTATGTCCCAGGCTTAATTTGATATCCCTTTCTTTCTATTTCCCTCTTCTGCTGTGTGTCTTTGTGTCTGCTTTAGCTACTGGTGCTGCTCTTGACGTTTTTACTATGTCCCTGTCTAGTATGGGAATAATAGTTTAAATTATATATGGTGAGAAATAGATACATTTTTAGAAGAAATAAGAAAGTACTTACTGTCAACAACTGTCTTGAATGTAGCACATATTTCATCCATAAATATGTATAGATTTGAAAAGTAGCTATTCAGAGTCTGAATTGAAGTGTGTTCATGGTTTAGTTTTCTTCCAAATAAAAATAGATACAAAACCAGTGTACTATTTATTTAAGGTTTCAAAGTGACAATTTTCTGTCAATCTACAGACCTTAATCTTTTTTTTTAAGTATTTTTAAAAGTAAAAGTAATCTCAGAATATTTGCTTTTGCATAATATTTATTTATATGTGGGTTTCTGAAATTAGTACTGGTTCCCTGTAGCTTGTTATGCATTTATGCAACTGAACTCAAGACTTAATTACACCAAGGTGTGGGTGCATGTGTCTAAATGTAATTACTATGCACTCAAGACTCAAAATAAACATGTAATTAGTTTGCTCAGCCTGAGGTTTGACTAACACTGTATCAGACATCAACTCTTGATTTATCAATACAGAGTTTCTCCTTTTTATTGCTGAAAATTGTCTTCTAGTTGGATATTCCCTTTGTGCTTTTGGAATTTTAATCTGTTGAGACTTGTGTGCCTTTTAGAGTTCATTACAAATTGGTAAATAATTTGCAAATTTCATGTGTAAGGGCATTATTATTCATACAACACTGCACCCCATCCGTTGTTGAATGCATGTTTTCTGTGATGTTTTGTCATCAGTAGTAGCTTTTTGTTAACTTTTTCACTTGCGGTGAGTAGCGGTAAATGTTATGTATGTAAAAGCAAATCATTTTAAAGTCGACACAATCTTATTTAATTTTATGAAACTGCATAACTCTTTGTGTGTAACTCCATTAAAAAGTTCTAACACCACATAGTGCTGCTTAACTGTGCTGCTATTGCTGCTGCTAAAGTGTTTGTATTGTATGCATGTGGCTGTCTTTGTTGTCTGTTTTTTTTTGTTTCTTTCTTGACTTTTTTCTCTCTTTTTTCTCTCTCTTTTCTGGTGTCTTCCCTCTTTCTGCTCTTTCCTTCTATGCTCTTTCTCTCTCTCTGTCAGGTCACCACCCTATTCCACCTGTACTACTAGTTGTACCAAACCTACAACCACTACTGCTACTTCTCCTGCTACTACTACTACCTCTCTCCACACCAGTCTGACCGCAAACAGCCACTCGAGCCTGCACCAGTACTGCTGCCCTGCGCGGCTCCTTCTGCCCAAGCCTCCATGCCATGCCCTCCCCCCTGCCCGGCATCCGGAGCAGGCAAGGTAAGGGCCTGTGCCCCCAAAGCTTACTCCCTCCTCGACCCTACATTCTCCACTCCACCTGTTTTCCTCGTTCCTCATCTATCCTTCTCTGCACATACAAATCAGACTAGCCATAAACTAGGACCTCCAACATACAGTACTGTTAAAGGTTTATTGTTTTAGTAATGGTAAAATTGACCATATATAGCATATTTTCAAAAATTGGATCAATAAATTATAAACTTGGATTAATCACTCCATTATACATAATACATCATTTCAAACTTTGTGAGTTTTAGTATGTCCTATCCTTTTCACCCTTTCTCCTTCAGAGAAAGTGGTTTCTTGGCTGCTACCCAAAAAAGACAGTTCCTAATCAAGCTTCTTCGAACTGTGGAAGGGTAAACTTGGCATCTTATTGAAGCTTCCAGATGCTGCTATTACTCGACCATAAGGGGAACTCACACTTGTACTTGCCACTGGGCCAATAGAAGCTTTTTTCTGATGTTTATTAGTTTAAGCTACTTTTTATAAATGTCCTGTATTTTTGCTGTATTCTTAGAATGGGACAGAGAAATAAATTGGTATGGTCATTATATCATTATTAAAACAGCAGTAGATCTTATCTAATACTGGTAATCTAATGGCCTAAGACAGTATTCATAGTTCTGCACTGCTAATGCTTTAGTCACCCACAAGATCTCTTGGTACACATAATTTAGACTGGATACAGAAATTAATTCTTGACTAATAATTAAGTTGTTTGTTATGCAAGTCATATTAAACATATCACTCAAAGTAAACAATCTTAGCCAACTTATATGTAGGCTTATATAACCAGTTTTTAACTACTTCATATCTTTAAAAGAATATATCCAGAAAATAACAGACTAGTATGTAGTCTGTTTATTTATATTAAATAAAAATTAAGTAAAATAAATATTAAGTACTGTATATTAAGTGCAATTACATAAATGTAATCTATGACAGGGTGGTGTGATGCAGGGCTAAAGCAAAGGGGTATTTACAGCTCAAGAGTTAATCATTTCTCATCACTGTACAATCTTTAACTGCACCTTTATTCCACCTGTACCACAGCCAGGAATTACAGGAATTTAATCTAAAATCAAGGCATCATAACACATTTGTGTGTTATGTGTCACGCAGACTAGCTTCCATAAACCAATTGCCATTGGAGCAGATATTAACAACAGATCCTTCACCCGTATTCACCAATATTCCATTTTTCTCTATTCATGCTTGAAATTTTATAATAGGTATCAAAATTTTTCAAACTTAGGTGATGCGTTGTGTGTTCCATATACAAATACGTAATATTTTACTTTATATCAGTTAGTGACGAATTTAATCAGTTCACCGTTTTAATTTCTACGTTTTACTTTACTCGGTTTATATAGTAAGCTACAGTTCATCTAATTTTTCTTCTAATATTCACTACTGTTATTTTCTTTCCCTGATAAGTATTATTTACTAGAAAATAATACATGATATAGAATATAGAAAATACTTTTTTTTTCTTCGGTAGAAACGGTGGAAATTTGGAAGAAGAAAGAATTTCCATTTGGTTCTGCATGCAGATGACAACATGTAGGGGTGGCCATAGCTACTTGCACATCTTTATATCCAAATGTATAGTATTAATTTATTTAATCTGCTAATTCGAATAATCAATATTCAAGTTACAGAAAAAATATCTTACCCAACGTCAGAATATTATTTCCTAATAGATAATAACTGAATAAGTTGACCTAAATAATGACCTGATTTAAGAATCAACTCCTTTGATGATCAATATTATACAGTCCCCTTAAATTATTGGCACCCTTGCATACCTTATAATACCTTTTTGCAACCAAACATTGTAACCTATTCTTAGAAAATACAGAGCAATGAATGTAATCTTTACACAAGCTCTCCAGATCCTCCAGGGCCCTATGTCCTTTCTTGTCCACTATATTCTCTTTGGCACATATTTAATTTATTTTTCAGTGTAGAAATAATTATTTTTTATGTCAACTAGAGCTGGCCATAGAACATAGTTCAAGTACCGTTTACTAAACTCCTTGTTGTCTGTTTGTGGTTAGATGGCACCAAAGGCTTTTTTTCCTCACTAGCCTTTCAAGTAATCTGTTGGAATGGATGTAGTGTCTGGTGGTAGTACTATAGACTTGGTACTAGATGCAATTAAAAAAAAAAAAAACTTCAAAAATGATGCTTGGGGGATTTATTTGCCTCCATTGCCATCTTTATCACAGAATAAAGTTGGGTAATTGTCCAGACTTGTCTGTCACATTTCCAGTTTGATTGAACTGTAATTCTAGATATGGATATTTTTGTATCCGTTTCCTAAATTATAAAGTTTTCTCTTATTTGACCTTTCTCTTTTTTCAATATTACGTTTGCTTGTCTTTCCCATGTGGAAAAAAGAACACTTTAGCTCTTTATATACTCTCCTTGTCTGTTAAGGTGGGTGTAGCTTTAGGCTTCTGCACAATAGAGATGGGTTGCACAATGATGATTTGGCTATGAATACCTTTGGGTTGTGCAACAGGATTCATAGATTGAGAAGAAGTGGTACAGTGTGCAATGAATTACTCCCTTGATGTGAACAAAATGTGTTGCAAAGCAGATGTTAATGATTGCCAAAAAAGAATGATGGCATTTGGGTGTGCCAAAGACCATGGTGTGAAAGAAGTAGCAGAACTGACAGGTGTATCGAAGCATATGATCGTCAGGTTTACCAGCGGTGACAAACATCCCAGGCTACAGAAAATTCTTGGTCTTTTGAATGTTATAGGAGTCCGGAGTACCTGGAAAAATCCCACGTGGACATAGGGAGAACATGTTAACACCTCACAGACAATGTTCGAGGTTGAGATCAAACTGGTGATCTCTGGAGCTGTGTGGTATCAGTGCTAGCAGTTTCTCAAATGCACCACCCTACCATACAACATATAATACAACACAATAAAGTAATAATAAGTATAATAAATATAATTTTTAATTAAAATGCAAAAGCTATTTATATACAATATATACTCATTGACAAAAAATAACATCCAGATAGAAATGTCATATTGCTGCAAAACAGGTGTGGTCTGGTACTGGGTCTTGCCAAAGAGGCCATATAAGTGCTTCCCCCACTGTCCTATAAAAAGGTTCTAAGAGGTTAATTTTAGGTGTTCTGACCTAGCTGTTAGGAGGTGTTGGGAGCTGGCTCTGGACAGCCCAGACAGACCACCAGTAGAGAGGATTGCTTGAGCAAAAGCAGTTCCAACTGTTTTGTTGTCCACCATCCAGACACAGGTGGCTCCTTCACTACACAAACCTGTCTCTGCCTGGTCCCTTTGCAGACACTTTCCAAGAAGCCAATTTGTTGTCACAGCATTCATTGTGATCTGCCGTTGACAGCGCGCTACCATTGTCGGTTGCGTTGGTGTCAGAAACCTGTACTGACAGGCTAGAGGAGACCTACTTTCTACTGCTTTCCCCAAATAACAGTTTTCTTTTTGCTCAAATATTGTAATCACTTACATATATCATCATAACATTCATGCATAAAAAGTTTAATTCCATCCCAACAGCTTTTTCTTGGTGAGTTATTTTTTTTATCAATGAGTATATTTAATTGGAGGAAATGCTATAGTTTTACAAATACAGTATAATGCTATAGTTTTACAAATTACAGTATTTGTCCACATACCTAGTCCTAAGGTGCTACCAATATAAAGCATGCCTAATGCCTAACGTAATGATGCATTAGTTTTATATGCCATCCAAAACTTGTATCCTTTCTGATCTCTTAAGATTCTGTAAAGGTGCTGTGATGAGCTCTTTCCAAATTAATGCTTAATTGTTACTTTAATTGCATCTGCTCCATCCAGCTCACTGTCAGCAATTACTCCACTTCCCCAAGAACAACATGGGACAAAATTAATTTAATGACACATGCACGTACTCCTTCTGATATCATCATTTAAACAAATTGAACACTGTGCCTCCTACCTCACCAGGCATGAATCACACACTTTACAGATTACAATGGACACATTACTCCCAGCACCCACACACTAATGCTTGCACACTCAAACCCTCTCCTGCCCACTCTGTGAAATTCTTCCACAAGCTGTCACTGCTGACCCATCCAGTCATAAGCCCACACTCTCTGCCATCTGCTCATTTTTACACTTAACATCACTTTCGAGGTAGTATTATCACTGTAGTCATAATTTATTGAATGTATATTTCTAGTATTAAGAATACAGATTTTTATGTTCTGATGTCTAATTAATCTAGATGTATGTAACATAAAGAACTTCCAAAGTCCCAATCACTTTGGTAATTGCATTAATTACTACACCTGTATCAGAGTTACTAAGTATGAATGAATATAGTTCATGATGTGAGGCTGCCACCTGCTGGCTATAATGCGTACTACAATTTTGTGTTTTCTAAAAGACGGAATTTACGTTAGCGTTCGTTGGGAGTTACTAATATCTTAATAGCTGTTTTCTTGCTTTTAATTTTACAAGTTAAACAGCTTGTTATTTGATCCCACAAAAAATGTGTTCACAAGTTATGGGCTGGTAGCCTATCCACTAAGTCCTTTATAGCTAATTAGACAATTTTAATTACAGACATCTCCTGGTATACTAATCCTGTCCCAAATGATACTATTGTTTATAGTCCTGTTTAATCAAATTGGCATTGTATAAACGCAAGAAAGGATGTTATTAGATTTAAAAGAAATTCCAAAACATTGGATAATTAATTTGTCAATAATTTATCTTAGAATAATTATGATAAATTGTCAGTTTATTCAAAAATATTGGCATTGTAATTAAGGAAGAAAGGATGTTACTAGTTGTTTTTTTGGGGTTTTTTTTGCAGTAAATACCAAAACATGTGATTAGTGATTAGTTTGTTAAATTATGTTAAATTGTCAATCAACAATTGTATTTGTTTAGGTGTGCTAAACACATAAACATGGATTTACACTGTTACAAAATATAAGCTCAATAATAAATTATCGGTACATGTTATATATCACTAATACCCAGCTCACACATACCCTCATATTAATAATACAGTACTTACAAAAATAAGGACTATTTCATTATGATTTAAAAAATAAAATTTTCCCTTATTTTGAGAGCAGTGTAGTTAAAAATAGTTAAGGTTTTCAGTAAGGTGTCCTACAATTCTTCTGTAAGTTTTAACGGACGTCCATTAACTGGGTGCTCTGTTCAGATACAGTTTGAGTGCCTATGTTGACATTGTATTAGTTTCAGATAATCTCACAAAATTTAAATTATTAGACTGAATTATTGTATTTTCAGTGACCAATGAAATTGCCACAAATATGGTGACAAATGGTTGGTTTGTTTGCTGTTTTCTCAGAGTCTGATCAGTAACTGGCAATACAATTTTATATCGCTTTCTTCCAGGATGTTATATGGTGCAAAGGGGCCTCATGGTGGTGCAGCAGTTAGCGTGGTCACCTTATTACATAATTTTCCCTGGTTTAATCCTGACCTTAGACTGTGTGGAGTTTGTGCATCTCCAAAAGTAGCCATTGATGCTAAAAACAATGTTAAATAAACCAAATAAACAAACATTGTGGTTCAAAATGAGTGCTCAGTTAGTGGATGTCCATCACTAGCTGCCACCTTCAAAAAAATAGAATAAAAGTCTTTAGTAGGTCTGCCGGTAGTAATTAGTGACTATACTGTTTCACACTGGAATGAAAAACACTATTAGGTCTTTATGAAAATGGCACAAGTTAGATGTTTATTAGAGTGAATGGCTAGTACTCGCATATACATTCATCTCTTGTTCATCTGCACTTTCCTCTTCAGTCCCCTCTTTTAATCCCATTTTTCCATATTTAGTCATTCATTCTTTTTATGTCTCTGACACGGTGCCTTACTGTGATTTCTCTGATCATCCTGTGGGTTCCTAGAGAAGAGGATGATGATGACATCGCACATCAGTTCTGTTGCCCCGCCTCTGAATGCAGTAGCCCCTCTTCTAGGTAACCAGCACTACACTGGTCTACCATTTGTTCTAGCCCTGACCTCATCAAGAAGCGCTGGGATAAATGCTTGTCAGTGGGATATCAAACTGAGCATCTGAGCCTGAGTAAGGTACCCAGCAGGTTCAAGCTAAACTGGCTTAAAACTGAACTGAATGCAGAAACTAGCAAAACAAAAACAATTCCTTCCTTTGCACTAGCATGCCACCTGCATCCCACCAACTCTCTGACATGGACAGAAATCTTGTTTGTGTTTCAAAAGAAGGCAAGGAAATGGGAGCAAAGAATGACTGTTAATAAGTGGTGAAGTCACAAGAGGAGAACACAAGCCAAAATGTAGACAAGTCTTTTTCCCCTACCTGCTTTTGTGTTTTTTTGTTTCTGCATTGTCCTGTCCTGTTCTTTGCAAACTATTGCTTTGTCTACCAAGTCACTGTGCCACTACAGTGATGTCTGTGTTGTTCTGTCCTGTATTAATCTCACCATGTGCTAACGTCTGTATATGTATAGTTTATTTTCAGTGTTAAGGGTTCCCTTATGCAGCGAAAACGCCTGCTCAATTCACTTCAGACATCTTCACTGTCAAATATGCTTTAAACGTCTAAAAATCAGGACCTGAAGTCTTGCCCTGACATCAAGTGAATTCATGGCTCGGAGTTCAAGATATACCTAGGCTTTCGCCGAATGGAAAGAGTGGCCTGCTTCTCTCTCTCTCTCTCTCTCTCTTGATAAGTACAACACAAGCCAATCACAAATGTATGTTTGTTTCTTCAAGACCATTTGGAAGTGAGAATTGATCATTCATCCTAATATTGATGTGTAATGTATCAGGTTGACTCCTAAAGCCATATTTAAATGTCATTTACATTTGGTATCTTTGTTCTCTCTACCTCTTCCTTCTCTTCTACTGTCCGTATCTGCTACAGAGAGCATCATTCTATTTGGAATTGAATTATGGTAAATGCAGGTGTAGAATGGTCCCTTCCTGATCATAACATCCAGGCACAATCTTGCAGTTTTTTTCCACAATTATTGGCACCTATGATAAAGATGAGTAAAAAGGGTAAAAAAAAAGCCCACCTTGAGTGTTTGTTGCCAGGAAAACAAATTTTGCATTACATGACCATGTTACATGGTTCAACTCAAAGTCCCATAAGCAATTAACAAACTCCAGGCCTTTGCCTTTGTGGTTAGATAACAGGATAGGCATTTTCGTGGTAAGACTTACAAATAATCTATTGGCATGGAGGTGACATACAGTGGGTATGGAAAGT
>JAUZSU010001184.1:0-11562 GCA_034780255.1 Parotocinclus maculicauda
TGTGTGTGTGTGTGTGTGTGTGTGTGTGTGTGTGTGTGTGTGTGTGTGTGTGTGTGTGTGTGTGTGTGTGTGTTAACTGCTGGATAATCTGATCCTGTCCATGCCCCATCACTGTCGGTGTGTTTTGAGTGACCATACACCCTACTGAACAGTCAATGTGGGGGCACTCTGGTTCAGTTTGACATGTTTCTGTTCATCCTCATGAACTTGCTACTCAATGACCATAACTGAGTTTCCAACTTTCTTTGACTTTTATTTGCTTTTCTGATGATCTTGTTTATTGAAATAAAATTGAAAACCTCTTTTTGAATTGCTTCATATTCATTTTGAAATATCCCCTCATTTTTGTAAGCGGTAATTAAAGCACTTATTGGCCAGTGGGGTCACTGTAGAGCAGGATAATATGGACAGCAATGTGTGGGTTTCATACACAACTTCATATCATCCCAAATCTGCAGGTTGTTTTGCTTTCTAAGTAAAGTGATTTCATTTATTGTAAATATAGTCTGAAACACTTGCCTAATATTTTACAGATCAGTGATCTAGACACAGAGGACAGTAAGAAAGACACAATGGTGGACCTCGTCTTTAAAAAGGCCCTCAAGGAATTCCGTGTGAACATCTTCAACTCCTATTCGACAGCTCTCGCCGTGAGTAATCAAACCTCTATCAGATTCATAATATGCTTTTAAAAAAGACTGCAGAGCCTAATAACGTATTAAGCAGATTAATATTCATGTTTTATTGTGCATTTGTGCTGAAGTGTTTCTGTACCGTGTTCTGTTCAGATGGATGATGGGAAGAGCATCCGCTATAAGGACCTGTACGCTCTGTTCGAGCAGATTTTGGAGAAGACCATGCGACAGGAGCAGAGAGATTGGAGCGAGTCACCTGTGAGAGTGTGGGTGAACACCTTTAAAGTGTTTCTGGACGAGTTCATGACCGAGTACAAGCCACTGGACAGCATGAGCAAGGTTAGTCAGTCAAAGCCAGATACATAGTAACCAATTCCCTGTATAAATGATGCATAAAAATTGTAAAACAATTTCATCCTTTTATATATGGCTTTTGTTCATTACTGTGTGACGGCACTTGTAACGGCTTAAAGTGACTTAGTTCTGTTATTTAAACTATTACTACAAACTTATTTGAATATATGAATTCGTTTTATTCTTACATTTAACATCTGAGCCAACTAAGGAGGCCGGGTCCCTTTTTGAATCTTCATCCTCCCATGGTGTTTTCCTTATATTGTTCAGGGAGTTTTTCCTTATATTGTTCAGGGAGTTTTTCCTTGCCACTGTCACCCTAGGCTTGCTCAGGTTGGGTTTAACCATAGAAGATAATGTAATACCCTAAAGCTGCTTTGAGACAATGCTCTGTTGTAAAAAAAATGCCTAGAAATTAGTTTCCCCCTTATCCAGTGACTTACAACTGATAAAATTCGTACCTTCTGCTCGGTTCTGAATCGCCTAAAATGCACAGTAGTGATATTGTGCTGATACAGATTCTGATACTGGAGGTTTCAGAACATAAATATTATGGTTAATATTGTTGATTTTATGTTTAAGGTTATACTATGACATTCCATATGGTTATAATTAAAAAATAATCTAAAAAATTGCAAACAACATTTTTGTTAAACCAAAAGCTAATAGTGTTTACTCACACTGCAGACTGAAGTTGCCGTGTTTTCATGGTAAGATGTGAAATGGAATATGTTCGGTAACTGGATCGGCCCTGTCTGTCCAAACCTAAATACAATGTTACAGTCCAGTAGTTGTGGGTTAAGATCCTTGCTCACGGTCCCAACAGTGTCACTTTGGCACAGATGGGATTTGAACTCTGGACATTCTGGTCCTTAATCCAGTATCTTCACTGCTAATGTACCACACTCCGCCTACATCTACACGCACATACACTGGAATCCGTACTGACGGTATTTGCTGTCGAACAATATTAAGCAACGCCATATAAGGTAGTGTCCAAAACAATCCACATTTCTGTTCCTTAGAAGTTTTTTATATGGGGTGTAGAATATAAGAAATGGTGATTAGGAGACTATTTTGGACAATGCCCTTATGGACAGGTGTCTCATATGGTCAAGATTCTTACTCAGAGAAGTTTGTATACCTGCTACATTCAAATCGGGTCTGTGGGCAGCACGGGGTGAAAGACTGTGAGCCAGTCAAACATCTACCCATACTGGGACATTTTAGGAATGCCAGCTGTCTTTTGAATATGGATGGAGATTTGGGCAAACAGGAGGAGAACATGCAAACTCCACACAGCCTGGGACTCGATCCAGAGTCTCCGGAGCTGTAAGGTGACCACTAAGCTCTGTAACTCCAGAAATGCAATGAATGGTGTTAAACAAATCAGTTATTCTCATTTTTCCCAGTAAAGAGGCGTATAGTTTTTGGGGCACCCTGTCTTTATGTACTGCCTGTCTCTAATATTTTTGTAGCATATACTATATGAAGTGATTGGTTCTTTGTTTCAGGTCACAAAACCAGATCGTAAGAAGAGGAGGAAAAAGGAGACTGATGTTGTAAGTATAACATTACTGTGTATATCGTACTGTACTAGTGGAGATTGCTCTGTGCTTTTTTTGAACGCTTCTTTATTTTGCCTGCTGCAGGTAGAAGAGCACAACGGCCACATCTTCAAATCCACACAGTACAGCATTCCCACCTACTGCGAGAGCTGCTCCTCTCTCATATGGATGATGGACAGGGCGTACGTCTGCAAGCGTGAGTTTGCATCCTCGGCCTCGAGACTCCTCACAAAAATGGCCATGACCTCAATTCAGCATGATCGGATTGTTTACGGCCGGACCTACGGCCACGTAGAGCTGTTCTTTTTCTCTACAGTCAGGCAGGATGTTTTCGGCTAAGCTACCTTTGCTTTTTGATTTGTGTCTGTCGTGTTTGGACTTTTTGATCTAGTAAGCTCTGATTTAGGGTGAAAACTTGTCTCAATAAGTTATTTGTTTTGTGCGTAGTGTGCCGCTATGCCTGCCACAAAAAGTGCTGTGTGAGGACGACCACCAAGTGCAGCAAGAAGGTAAGGACTTTCCCTACTGTCACATGCGACTGGTGCTCGATCGGACTGGACCTGCTCCATGGCATGAGAGAAATAGCAGTAACGCAGACGAGCGTTGTTTTATCCTCTCCTTATTTCAGTCAGCGACTTTACAGGCTTAACTTGGGGTACGCTGATCGAATTACATATTGTATTATATGTAAAGCTTAACGTAACACAATAACAAAATATGAAAGTGCCTTCTCTGATTATAAAACACACTGTCAAACCCAAATTAAATGATTTCAGAGGTTTGTAGTTTATGTTCATGGGAATTATCAGTAATATTTTTATTACCAGTGATTCAAAAAAGGACAAAACTTTTACAGAGTTTGTTTTGGGTTGGGGGGGGGGGGTCACCCCACAGCTCCGAGACCCAAGGTCCGGTCCTGACCCCGGACTTTGTCTGTGTGGAATTTGTGTGCCCTGTGGATTTACTCTGGGTGTTGTCCAAGCTGTTGCCAGGTGGTCACTGTGGTGTTCCTTTGTGGTTGTTGTTGTGTTCCAAGTGATTGCTGTGAAGTTGTTAAGGGGTTTGTTGTGGTGCACAAGGTCTTGCTACTGGGTCCCCAGGTGGTTACTGTGGTTACTATGGTTTCCCACTTGGATGCTAAGTGGTTGCTATGATGATACCTTATTAATACATGTGTATCCATTTTATTAGCTACTTAAATTACAACAGAAGCTACAAGTTGTTATCTTATGTGTCAGGAATGCTGTTAAATCACTGTGTTTGATTAGTATGATCCTGAGCTGTCGTCACGGCATTTCGGGGTGGAAGTCTCCCGTCTGACCAGCGACGAGCGCTCGGTACCTCTGGTGGTAGAAAAACTCATCAACTACATCGAGATGCATGGCCTCTACACAGAGGGAATCTACAGGAAATCAGGATCCACCAATAAGATCAAGGAACTAAAGCAGGAGCTGGATACAGGTACGTGAACAGGCGGTTCTCATAGTTGATGTGTTGGATGCTGGAGCACGGACCTAAGTATTTTTAACAAGGGAAACCTCCAGCCACCCCCCATTCTCTATATTACATGCTTTATTTAGCAGGTTATTCCAGGGCTAGATAGCAGAGTTTAGATAGCAAGGTTTGACTGTGTATAGAATTCAGTGCCAGTGTGTCTGGACAGTATCTGAAACAACAACAACAGCTCTGCGTGATCTAATCAGCTTCCCTGTTTGTTCTCTTCCTTTGTTGTGCAGATGTGAGCAGCACAAATTTGGACGACTACAACATCCACGTCATAGCTAGCGTGTTCAAGCAGTGGCTGCGTGATTTACCCAATCCCCTTATGAGCTTTGAACTGTATGAGGAATTCCTGAGAGCCATGGGTAGGTGATTAGACCAACATAGCACTGCGCATTTGTTTTCCTCCAGATCTGTATTTATAATAATGAAACATTTTGGTGCTGTTTATTTATTAATAGATTTAATTTGAATAAGGTCAGACTTTTTTTAATTGCTTTTTCCGCCGATGTCCCAACTTAAGAATCTACTGAGGAGGGAGGAACAAAAATAAAAAATAAATCTTTATTTTTCAGCACTTTTCAATTTCTCGAGGACTATGGGGAATCAATACAAGGAAGGAGGAAGAAATAAAAATAATTTTATTAAAAAAAATATATATATATTTAACCTACAATTAAATTAAAGTAAAACTGGAAAAAAATTAAATGAACAGAAGAAAACCGTTGGCTCTCCACCGGAGGGCGGAAAAAGCAAAAAAATATTTATTTATTTATTTATTTATTTTTTGAATTTCAACCATTGGTATTGCGGCGGATCCAAGAAAAAATACCCGAAAAAAAAAAAAGTCTGGCCTAATGTTAGAAACTACGGCTATAGCCACGATGGGAGCAAACTCATCATAACACTGGTCTAACCCACTCATACTGGGCCAATTCAGGGAGACTGACCTGAAAGACCTGACCAAGAATAAATGAAACCTGCACCAAAGCAACAAGCTATATGAACTTAGACCCAAAATATATAATAAAATGAGTCAATACTCCCTAAACTGTTGAGACCAAACATAACTAATAATAATAAAACGTATTCTAATAGAATGGGAATCTCTCACTGCTATAACAAAAGACTTCTATAAAGAAGACATGAATAATTTATTCTGGAGAAATTCACCAAAGACACTTGACTCCTTAAGTATATAAATAAGAAGAGCTTCATGTGAGAGTTATTTTTTCTATGACTATAAAGTGTAAAATGCCTGTGTTAATTCCATGAATATAGCACTTACTTTGTGTTGGGATGGCAATAAAAACAACAAACGAAATTAACCTAAAGAGTCTGTTTGAGCTATTTTTCTGCCGATGCTCAAACTGCATATTGTTTATCACACGCTCTGCTATTTAAACCCCTTGTCAGAAACATGCTGGAACTGAGAAAGTGTGTGGATTCCCCAGACTGTTCCCATTTGTTTGCTTACTGTGTTCTGAAATGTAACATTTTACAGACAAAATCCTCAACATTTCAGTCTAAAGTTTCAGTTTTCAGAATCTTATCTAATCTTAATATATCACAAATGATTACACTGACTTTGGGAAGCCCTTAATTCTGTTCCCTAAATATCCTGAAGTGCTTTGTCTGATAATTAGCTTGTAAGAAATAATGAAAAGGGGACCACTTTAGACACAGCTACAGGTCTACAACTACAGGTCTTTCACAGTGTCAAGCGGGAAAACTGTATCATGAAAAATATAACGCATAATTAAACTACTGTTTCTGTAAAAGGTAATAGAATGTAATTGCATTGCTAAGCTGCCACTGTTGGATTCTTGAGCAAGACTCATAACCCACAGTTGCTTGGGTTGTACCTTGTTTGTATCAATTGTAAGTTCCCGATGTAGAAAAGCTCATTACCGTAAAAGTAACTTAATCAGCAAGCTATTGCACGAGAACGTAGTAAAATAATAAGGATCCCTGTGATACTCCTTATTAACGAATAAATTCTCTTTCCTTTGGTCAGGCCTTCAAGACAAAAAGGAGGTGCTACGAGGGGTTTATTCTATAATCGATCAGCTCAGCAGGACTCACCTTTACACCCTGGAAAGGCTCATCTTCCATCTGGTCAGGTGAGAGACTCCATATCTCACGCTCACTCAGACTCCATTACCACATCCCAAGGTGTAACCTGAGGTTTATTTTAGAATCACAATGTTCATTCTTTTTTTTGTGATTGTTCCATGGCAGGATTTCTCTGCAGGAAGAGACCAATCGCATGTCTGCCAATGCGCTGGCCATCGTATTTGCCCCCTGTATCCTGCGCTGCCCCGACACTATCGACCCACTGCAGAGTGTTCAGGACATCAGCAAAACCACTGCGTACGGCACATCACTTATTCTATCATGGACCAATGATGTCACTTAGCAATTAGGGAACTTGGAGCCAACATTCGAAGCAATTTTGTGGTCGTGGCAACAGTCGACGGGTTTGGGCTTAATCTGGTCTTTCTGGTCTGTGGTCGAGAACCTTAACTTGTACACCACCATTGGCCTGTGATTGTTACCCGAGTATTTGTAGTTTGTTCAGCTGTAGTTTATTAGCAACTAAACTCCCTTTGACAAGAGCCTGTGTTTTTGAATTCTTCACAAATCTTTGCCTGTTTTACAGAATGTATATACAATGTAAATAAACCTCCATAATTACATGGTTTTTTTTACGTTGCATCAGTGGCTATTCGCGACAGGAGCAAGGTTTCATAAATACCACTTAGTCATATTAATTCCCGGTCAATTTAGAGTGACCAGTTAACCTAACACACGTTGTTAAGATGTTGAGAAAACCGGAGCACGCGGAGTAAACCCACACAGACTTGGGGAGGACATGCATTTAAATCGAGGAAGTGTGTGTGTGTGTGTGTGTGTGTCACATAGTTTATCATTTAGCTAGGGGGACCTGTATATATCATGAGTCTATGCATGGCTTATGTTATACAATGTCTGCTTGACTATTATGTGCATGTGTGTGTTCTACAGGTGTGTTGAACTCATTATTTGTGAGCAGATGAACAAATACAAAGCCAGACTAAAAGACATCAACACCCTGGAGTTTGCTGAGAACAAAGCCAAGAGTCGACTGACCTTCATTCGCAGGTCGATGGTGAGTAAAACAGGAACGGGGCTTTCGTGGGGTTTTATTTACCGTCCACCTCAAGGCTCTGAAACTTCTCATCCCTGTATTTCATCGTATCTAGATCTCTAACCCTGCCTTATGTCCCCTCCTCCTTTGTGCTCTCTAATCCAGAAGCCTGTAGTAATTGCAGTTAGGTTTATGAGCATAACCCGCAGTGCAGCGGCGGTACGTACTCACTCTAGCTTTACTACTCTATAGCCGTCCTGTGGCAGCCCCATTGGTCTGGTCCCAGCACTGTGTGGTCTCTGTCTTCATCATCACAGCACTTTAGCGTATCTGTGTCCCACTCAGACCACTTCCACTGTACAGTTACACACTGACAATGTATGTACACGGCTCACAACAATGAGAGGATATTTCCAAATGAATAAGAAGAGGATCCCACAAGAACTTCTGGACAATCTGATCCTGTCCATGTCCCATCACTGAACAGTCAATGGGGGGCGCACTTACCCGGGTTTGACCTGCTTCTGGTCACCCCATGAATACATCACTTGCTACACATTCACAATGATTTGAGTTTGCATATCATTTGTGTAATCGAACAACTTTCCATTTGCTTTTCTGATGCTCTTGTTTAATGAAATAAAATCAAATGCTTCTTTTTAAAATTGCTTTATATTCATTTTGAAATATCCCCTCATTTTTGTGGGCACTGTACTTACATATATGGGCCATTCCACCGAATCAGAGTTGAACATTTGTAAACTTTATCGAAATGTTTGTGTTCTGTATCATGTGATCTGATTTAATGGGGGCAGTTTTTGCTCATTTTGAGCTTGTACAACTGTACACACAAACATATTATTTAACCACAAATGCTAAGGCTTTTGGCTGAATTAGTTTCAAAACTTTCGGATTTGACTACTCAATGCATGACCATGAGGAGCAGGGGTGCGATTTAAGTTTGTGCTCTAACAGAATATCTAATTGGAGGAGAAGAAACAGCAAAATGCCAAACGTACATCTGTGCTAAATTCTTAGACCACCATTAGATGAGATATACTGTTGTTTTAGCAATGATGTCCCTTTTATAATCACTTATCTGTCTCTTTATTAGAATATTCCCAGAAAATACAGGGAATTTGTATTCTGGCAACTTCATCAGGATGCCTAGTTTATGCTTCTACAGTCACAGCAATTGGTAAAACACGTGATGGTGGCCTAAGAATTTTGCACAGTACTGTTAACCAGTAAGAAATAATAATATTTAATAAAAACCACTACAAAACAAATCTGGAGAAATATAAGGTGCCAGCCAATAAATAGAACTATTAATTGAACTGGCTGTAAAACAGCAACATGAAAACATTGGACCGCTTTTTATCCTTTATTAGATTTAAGAAAAATCTAAATCGTATGATTTTGAATTAATTGTTCTGTTTGTAAAGATTTGCTGGCTTTTTTCATTTGTTGTTTTTAGGGTTGTTTTACTATAGGACTGCAATTTGAACATGTTCAGTAGAATGGTCCTTTCGTTTTCCACGGGTGGGGAGTCATTTTGGGTTTTCATGTCATGGTTTTGTGTACAACTGTTACACCGGTTAGCTAATATATTTTACCCATTTCCTTCCCTTATAATCTGGCGACATGCAGTCCAATGCAGCGAGAAAGGTAACAATGTGTGCGTCTGTGTTTTTGTGGTACTGTTGCTTCTGTACTAATTGGTTTGCACTTAGTTTGACGTACAGGATGAGACAAAATTTACAGGACACCCTTTTATTTCAGAAACAAAAGGAAAATGACATATCTGAATACCTCAGCCAGTAATGGGTGAGAGGGTTTATCTTATAGGCTATGTCTGGATCATGGCTGTCATCCTGAAAGGCACCATATTGTTTTTCCAATGGTAGTATATCAAAGAAAACCAGAATTGTCTCAGAAATAGATTGAATCAGACTTTAAAAACCGACACCCAGAAAGATCCAGCAATTTTCCACAGCATTGTTACATCCCTCATAGCTAAATTCAGAGAAACCGGGACTGTGGACGACAAGCCGTGTTGTGGTCGTCCAAAGAACCGTTGTCGATGAAGAAAGCTCAACATTGGGTTTGGTAGCCTTTGTGAAATGTCCACGATGCATCACTTTTGACTTGACCTGTACTAGAAATCCAACATACGAGATCCCGCTCTTTAAAGTCCTTGTCGAGCCAGATATAAAGCTAATTAAGCAGTATTGTTTATATGATGCTGAGTGTAGGTTCTGGGGCGTCACAGATATAATCTGCTGGACCACCCTAACCCACCTGGGTTCGAGTCCCAGCAGTACATTTCTTACTGGTTCAGAAATCACATAGATAGGCACGTAGACTGCCCTGCATTAGACTGGCACCCCATTCCAGGTACTCCCACCTGTGCTCAGTGAGTATTGAGATAGCAGGACAAGAGGAGGATTGTTGTGCAGCATGTAGTTATTATTAAGGGACTTCACAGAATAAACAGGTTAGGATTAATTCAAACAGATTATACTCTCCGTTTGTGGTAATTGAGCTCTGGACTAGCAAAGGCTGTGTCAGATTTTTGTTGACCCTAGTCTACTGTGAACTCCCGTCAGTAGTTCAGCAAAGGGAGGCTTCTCTTCCCCCACCAGTGACCCTAAAATGCTAATGATAAATAATAATAATATGTTGTGTTCTACAGGGTAAAGGACGACCGCGTAAGCTCAGCTACATCACGGCATCTCCCCCCTTGAGTCCTCACTCTCCCACTGCCCCTGATGCCATAGAAGACAGCGGAGATGAGGATGCCTACAGAGACGTGGAGACGAGCGAACAGCAGCATGTAGCCATGCAGCAGGAGGAGAGAGTGCTAACCGAACAGATCGAGAATCTACAGAAAGAGAAGTGAGCGTTCTCTCCAGAGGATGTGACTGAACAGTAGAAGTGGTTGGACAGTGTAAGCTCAAATACTGTTTTCATTCACTCAACAGGGAAGAGCTGACGTTTGAAATGCTGGCTCTGGAGCCGAGAGCATCTGACGACGAGACTCTGGAGTCGGAGGCGTCCATAGGGACAGCGGACAGCTCAGAGAACCTCAACGTGGACTTAGAAGAAGCCATTCCAGATTTCTCCGGTATGATTTGGGAATGAGTAGTCACAGATAGAGACATGACATTCAGTAATACACGCCACCTTTCCATTTATGAACACACAACTACTGGTATTTCAGGCATCATCTCTTCAGTCTACAGTAGATGCTGGTGACTTTTGGTCCTTCCTACTCCTGACCCTTCTAGTCTATCAGACTTTTGGTCCTTCCTGTTTGTCAGGCTCTTTCCGATCTAGCCTGCACCAGATATTAGGCTTCATTATACAAACCGTAAAAGTTAGGTTCAATTAACCAGCACTCTACAAATGAAATCACTCTGGTTCGTATCTGAGAAGGACCAAAGCACCTGGCACCCAATAAAGCAAAAGGGTCAACAAAATGGCCAAGAGCCTGAGACATGGAAGACCAGAGCTTGAGTTCTTAATCTCTTTTGCACAGGGTAACTTTTCCATTTCTTAGACCTATTGGAGAAAGTGCCCCCTTTCTTGTGTTTGCACCGCAGGAACAGATGATGATTGTAGTTCTTAGAACCCTGTAGTTATCAGTGGAGTTCTCTCTCCCCACTCCCCAGGGGGTTATGTCCGTGGCAGATGACACAGACCAGGGGGTGCCCCTGTCATATTGAAAAAGTAACCCAAAAAAAACTAAACTAATCAGTCCGTAGTAAGAGTCAGCTTGGGTACAAATCCTGGGTGGAACTTGCAGCCTGGATTTGTTGGTGCATTTATGGAACCCTGTGATGATCTGGCCTCCCTGTCCAGGGGGTATCTCTTCTTGTGCTCAGTGAATTCTGGGTTAGGCTCCAGACCTTTCCTTATGACCCTCATCAGGATGACAGAGGGTAAAACAGAATGCTTTATTTCACTGACCTGTACAGGGGCGACATGGTGGTGCACACAGTTATCAGGTTCGCCTCACAGCGTCAGAGATCCCTGGCTCGATCCTGACCACGGACCATGTCTGTGTGGTACCTGTCCTCCCCGTGTCTGCTTGGGTTTACCTTGGGTACTCTGGTTTAATCTCACAATCCAAAAACATAATTAATTGGTCACTCTGAATTAAGCCAGCGTGAAAGTGTCAGAATGAAAAATCAGGGCATATTTCATTTTGAGCAGTGTTTCCGCACTTACCTCAACTAAACCCCCATCCTTGTCTTTCAACCCCTTAAAAAAAAACACAACCTTTACAGTTTCAAAAGTGTATTCTTGTTTAGATTCCTTATTATTAAGAATGGATTATGTTACTGATGTCTTAAAGCACTTTTGTAAGTCG